>CAUYLG010031755.1:0-16818 GCA_963573385.1 Cacajao melanocephalus | reverse complement strand
GTCAAACCTTTTTTCAAGATTCTTAGTTTCTTTACATTGGGTTAGAACATGTTCTTTTAGCTCACAGAAGTTTCTTATTATCCACTTTCTGAAGCCTAATTCTGTTAATTCATCACACTTGTTCTCCATCAGGCCTTGTTCCATTGCTGATGAGGAACTGTGATCCCCTATAGAAGGAGAGACATTCTGATTTTGGGTGTTCTCAGCCTTTTTATGCTGGTTTCTTCCCATCTTTGTGGATTTATCCACCTGTTGTCGTTGTAATTGCCAACTTTCGGATTGGGTCTCTGAGTAGACGTCCAACTTGTTGATTCCCAGTTCCGGAATCTATGTAATTTTCATTGCAGCAACCCTCTTCGCCGGCTGAAACAGCGGCGTCGAGATTCTTGGTGCTTTTCTGCCTGGGAATCTCCGGTCTGGCTTCCCTCTTCAGTCCCTTTTTCAATCAGCTGAATGGGTGACTCTGCCTTCTCGGAGCTCCAAATGTCAACCAAGAGGGCACCCAGTCCCGTTTACTCCGCACCGAGAATTGCCGCGCCAGGGTGCTGGCGAAACAGCCACGCCAGCCAAAAGAGTCGTGCTGGCGACCCAAAGGGCTCCTCCGCTGGGAATCTCCTGGTCTGTGGGCAACAAAAATTTGTCTGGAAGTGTGGCGTCCACTCGTTCTCAGCGCTTTCATTGGGAGCTACAATCCTGAGCTGCTAGTTATCAGCCATCTTGGATCTCTCTCCCCAAATATTTTTATTCTGCATGTATTTGAAACACCACAAGATATTATCGCAGTTGATCCTTGAATGATACAGGGGTTCAGGGTGCCAATCCCCTGTGTAGTTGAAAATCTGCATTTAACTTTTGAGTCCCCCAAAACTTAACTATTAATAGCCAGTTGTTGACTGGGAGTTTTGAGATGGAGTCTCTCCCTCTCGCCCAGGCTGGAGTGCAGTGGTGTGATCTCAGCTCACTGCAACTTTTGCCTCCTGGGCTTAAGCAATTCTTCTGCCTCAACCTGCTGAGTAGCTGGGACTATGGGCGTGTGCCACCACGCCCAGCTAAATTTCATATTTTTAGTAGAGATGGGGTTTCACCATATTGGTCAGGCTGGTCTCAAACTCCTGACCTTGTGATCTGCCCACCTCGGCCTCCCAAAGTGATGGGATTACAGGCATGACCTAACACGTCCGGCCGACTGGAAGTTTTACTGATAACATACAGTCATAACACTTATTTTGTCTGTTATATGTATTATAAACTATATTCTGACAATAAGGTGAGCTAGAGAAAAGAAAATGTCTTTTCTTTAATCATAAGGAAGAGAAAATATATTTACTATTTATTAAGTGGAAGTGAATCATCATAAGGGGAGTCAGGTTCACTCCGTGTAACTTTCATAAAAAAAATCCATGCATAAGTGAACTTGTGCAGTTCAAACCCATGTTTTAGGATCAACTATATTATCATGATTTTATGCAAACTTGCTCTAGAGTTATCTACATATCTATCCCTTCCATTGCTTGTCAATTATTCCTGCATTTCTGCGCATCGTTCTTTCTGGGATAGTATCTAAAAGAAGTTTGTAAGGACACTCCTTTAAGTATTTATTTTGGTGCAAGTCATCTGATAGCAAATTCTCTGTTGTTATTTCTCTGGAAATGCCTTGTAGGCCTCATTTTTGAAGGATATTTTCACTGGCTATAAACTACGCTGGCAATAATTTTATCCCCACACTCTCAATATGTTATTCCATTGGCTTTTGGTTTACATCATTTCAGTTTCCAATCTTAGTTTGCTTCTTTGAAGATAAAGTGTCATTTTCATTCTAACTACTTTTAGAATTCTCTTTGTCTTTGGCCTTCAGCAGTTTTACTCTGATGTGCTAAGGTGTGTTTTTCCTCTGTGTTTATTCAGCTTGGAGTTTCTAGCGATTCATGAATCTGTAGTTTGACCTTTTCACCAGATTTTTTAAAAATGTTCAGCTATTGTCTTCTTAAAGATGACTTCTGTCTTGTTCTCTTTTTCCTACCCTTGGACTCCAATTGCATGTAAGAAAGATCTTTTCACCATTTTCATATGTATTTTATGGGTTTTTTTTTTTTTTGTATTTCCATTCTTTTAACCTTTATGCTTCAATTTGTGTATTTTCTATGAATCCATCTTTCAGGTCATTAAACTTCTCTTCAGCTGTATCAAATCTGACATTAAAATTATTGCCTGTATTCTTAATTTCAATTATTATATTTCTATGTCTGATATTTTCATGTGACTCTTTTTTAAAGATTGAGTTCTCTAGTGAAAATGTTCAACTTGTCATTTATTTTCTTAAATATATTAATCTCAATTTTTAAAGCCTATGTCTGAATATTCCAATATTCAGATCACTTGTGGGCCTGTTTCTATTACATATATTTTTTCTCTTGGTATGCCTGATAATTTTTTTTTTATTTTTTAAGACAGGGTCTCACTCTGTTGCCCAGGCTGGAGTGCAGTGGTGCAATCTCAGCTTACTGCAACCTCCACCTCCTGGGTTCAAGTGATTCTCATGCCTCAGCCTCCCAAGCAGCTGGTATTATAGGCACGAGCCACCATGCCCAGCTAATTTTTGTATTTTTAGTAGAGACGGGGTTTTGCCATGTTGTCCAGGCTGGTCTCGAGCTCCTGGCCTCAAGTGTTCCACCTGCCTTGGCCTCCAAAAGTGCTGGTATTACCGGTATGAGCCACTGCACCCAGCCAATAACTATTTATTGAATATTGACAACTTTCATATAAAAAATTTTAGAAGCTCCAGATGATGTTATTTTCCTCCAAGCAGAGGATTTTCTTTAGCTTCTGCCAGGGTGTTATAGTAGAAGTGCATGGAATCAGCTCAATCAGGAATTGAGCTTATCTGAAAGCCATGAGTCTTATCTGAAAGCCAACTTGACTATTTTAGGAAAAAATAGAGGCATGTATTAGAGAAGCAGCATGACTGTGGGAATATAGGAGTGTATTTGGGAACCCAGGAACCATAAGATCCAGGGAGCTGAGCACCCTGGGACTCTCTCCTCACTTGGAATGCCTCTTTTCCTGTGACTTCTGACTTTACTTTCTCAGACAGGTGTGGCTAGGAACATGGTCACCAGCAGTTACCAACAGCACACCTCTAAGATCCTCTACCATAGAAGGACTAGGACCTGATCCCCCTAGTGACAAGGTCAAAAATTTCAAGACAGAGCAGCGATCCAGTCACTCTATGTCAATCACTATAGCCAGGTAGGAAGAGTCCCAGGGAACATAGATGACTGAGTCATAGCCACAAGGCAGGTATGCAGAAAAGAACATTTCTCAAAAGAGTGAGGCAGATAGAATTGGGTGCAAAACTATAGCTATCTAGTGCAGTGGGGCACTGAGGTTTGATATTCCCCAGAAACATGTGCTGCTGCTCTTAAAATGAATGAAAGGGTTCCCTTTAGTTAATACACTATGAGTACTGGAGGGTTTCCCCAAGCTCCTAGCAGGCAGAAACTTCCTGCTGTATCTCCTGTGATAATAATCACAGTAATAACTGCTATCTACTAAGCAGCCCAGTCCTGGGTCAGGGAGGCCTTTACACGCATCTCACGAGAACATCTCCCATCTGTCTGCAAAGGAGGTGTGACTATGCCCATTTTCAGAAGAGTAGCCAGATTATACCCTGAGGCTTATGAAATTACAAATAAAAATCAGGTACAAAAGTGAATATTTTAGTGTAAAAAAGAAATCACACATTTCTCATGTTTTAAAAAGCTTGACAGATACCACAAACATCATGAAAGCTATAAAATTTGTGTATTTTTAATTAAAATATTGCCTAGCATTTCTCTATAATACTTTTATTCCTCTATTTTTGGCTACATAATCTTTGATCATCCTATGACAAGGATGTAATATAATTTCCTATGGAAAGAATAGAAAGATAATTCAATCTTTCCTTCAGCATGATTGAAAATTTTTTTATTGAGAGTTGAGATGCAAAAACATGCAAATTCACAAAAAAATATACTAGCTGTTTGTAGTTCTGTTACTGGTTTGCGCTCTATAAACAAAAACTTGATAAATGATTATTTTACACGGTTCCCATTGAAAGAGGAAAAAAAGAATGGTGACTTTATAATTTCATAGGCTGCATTATTGGGCATGTTTCTGAGAAGAAAACTATTTTAATTATGTATCTATAGAAACCAAATTGCCTGCTTACAGTTTTACATGTCTGATGATTGGAAGTTTTTTTTGTTCACACACTAGCCTCTGACTCCATATATTTCAAACTTTGTTCCTCTTCTACTACCCCCATATTTCTGGCGTGAGCCACGCTAGAAAATTTTCATATTGTGAGATGGCTTCTAGGAATACCCTGGGCTTGAACAGTGGGATTATTCAAGAGGAAGCAGGAGTATTTAAGCAGAAGTGGGAGTATTCCTGGAAGCCATTCCTACCCTAGAAAGGCAACTACACAAATATATTTAACTAAACTCAGGTCAGAGGTAGCCCAACTCATCTTCACTTTAGCCTGACTCCAAAATGATTGTGGTAAAGTATGAGAGAGAAAATCATGTTGAAAGGGACAGTAGTCTTGACCAATTGGAACTAAAATATCCTACTTTTACGAATTTTACCAAAACATATGACCACATGAACACATTGTCAGCCCTCTTCCGGGGCTTTGGAGGAAACCTGCGCAAAGGGAGAGGCCCTGAGCCCTAAGCTTCCTTAGCTTCTTGGTTAGTAGATCATTTCCACTTTCAGATGAGGAAACAAAGGCTCAGGGAGATGAAGTCATTTGCTCAAGGCCATGCAGCTGATAAATGATGAGGCTGGTAAATGGAAAACATGGTCTCAGAAAAACAGCAGAGGTCAAGATAAATGGATTCCCTTTTGTCAGCCTCCTCACCCCTCTGTTGGGCCTGAGAGAAATGAAGACACAGGGATATTAAGGAGTTGGCATAAGGTCTGACTGAGACTGAGTGTCCTCACGGCAACCAGAACCCAGTATACCTGATTCCACTCCAACAAGCATCCTCTGTCTAGGTGTTAACATAAATGAGTGGTCTTGGATGGAATCTGAGGGCTTCCTTGGGGGATCCACCAGGGCCCATGTGCAGAGTCAAAGCTCTGGACTTCAAACCCAAGCCTTGTTTATGATCTTTCCTCCTCCCTGGGGAAACTATGCTATCTGCTATCTCTCACGCCAGAGCTTCTCCTTTCCCTGGTGGGAAGGTTCCTGATTCCTGGAAAGGTGTACAGGTGCAGGATGCAAGAACCTCTCAGTGTGTCCTTGGTGGGTAATTGTGGAATGGCTATAATAGGAAATAGGATATTGAGCAAAGTAGGACGGGTATCCTCTTGCATACAGAAGATTTGGGCTTTCATCTCTTTAAAAGCAAAAATGCAGGGAATCGTTGGAGCAAGTATGGTCACTTTCCTTCCTCAACTCTTCATTGACTCTGTGTTTGAAAATTGGGTCTCACACATCCATATCACCATGCCTAAAGTGTGAGCAAGATTCCAGGACAGAATCTCCAAGAGCTTCTTACCCAGTGATCATTGGAAACAGACATGCAATGCACTGTGTAGTGTTAACACGCAGGAGGTTAAGTGCAAGCTCTCAGGCCCTTTGATGTATTAAATACCAAGGGCTTTAATGTAATAGAACTGTAAACCTCAAATCAGAGCTAATCACACTAATTTGCTGAACTCCAAAACCAAACCAAAATGTTCATTTCTTCTTAAACTAAACCACAAATCCAAGTTGTTTTGATCTACAAATCTATCTAACAAAAGATTTTAGGTGGCTTACAAAAAATACACGCAATAAAACAAAACTCTAACTAGATAAAAACCAGGATGAGGGGGCGGGAATCAAAAGAATCAAAACCAGAGGGAATATTACAACATAGATATGCAAGACCTATGCAGTAATTTAAGTTGAATCGATGAGTTCCTGAGCCCCCTGGCAGCCAAAGCAATATGGAAGACATATCAGTTACATGGCATACTTTATTCATAAAAAGAAATAATTTTTAAACAGCCTTTTTTTATTGGTTTAAAATGAAGCTAAAGCTCTTCCCATAGTAGGGAAAAAAGATAACAAAATAGTCTCTGAATCATGCTTAAAGTACTTCATTTGCTTCAAGATCCTGTTTAATACACATTAGTGGTTTCAAAAACATGAATTTATTTATCATTTTGTTTCTGCTTCTATTGGCTTTCAAACCTTGCTTAAAGATATTAATATGTCCATAAACCCAGTGGGTCCAGATTTTCCTTTTTTGCATTCTTGCCTGAAACTATTTCAAGCTCTTGCTGTATTGGTTTTGTACACGACCTCGTTGTTTTAGCAATTAAAGAATAAAACTTGCACATGTGTCTCCAGGGAGATGAGAATTCAAGAGGTTAAGTGTCGGCCTTGCACTGCTGAGTGTGGTTCCTAATCCCCAGAGAGCTCCCCTAAATTGTTTGGATAAACTGAGGAAATGTCAGGGGGAGTTCTGACACTGAGCATGACATTAATCTTCGTAACCATTCCTCCAGATGTGCACAAATGTTCCGAGGATGCTGAATATCCAAGTTCACCGCAGCAGCCCACTCTTCTTGGCAGTGGGGGTGGGGAGAGGGGGGCTGGGGTGGGGATCAGGAGGGTTGGAGGAGGTTGGGGGTGGGGCAGCCGATTCTGTTCTCTTTCCTAAGTGTTCTCATGGCTTAAAAAGGTCTGTGTGCTTATGCTTGCAGAGATGGCCATTAACATTATTTCAAGTCACCATGAGAAAATGCTCAGTACCTCAGTTTCATGTAACAATATTTGCAAGTCATACAGCTATAGTTATAGCTATAGGTCTACCTAGATTAGGTGTATATATACTCACAAGTCAATAATATTTATAAATATTTACTTAAAATAACACCCAATCTCTCTGGGTGGAGGAAATTTTACTATTCATACTTATTCTAAGTTCTTCTACAACTAACATATATTGCCTTACAATGACCAAAAAAAAAAAAAAAGAAAAAGAAAAAACCCAAAAGTAGTTGTTCTCTTTTATACCTTAAATTTAGTCATTTTAGAATATCCAAAGGGTCTCACATCTGTTCGTAGCAGGATCCTCTCTGTGCATCCAGGATGTATCCATCATTTTTTTCCTAGTGACTCTGTGAGGTTGTGGCTAATATTCACTTGGAGATATATACACTATAAGCCAGGCATGCCTGTAGCCCCACCCTTAAGAGACATTGGAATTGGTTCTCAGATTGTACACTTGTTCTTATTGCTTCTGGGGGGCTCAGATCAGTTTGCAAATATTGTTGAATTTAAAAAGGAGTTTTAGTACCCACTGTGTAATTTGTCCTCACCCCATCTGTTGACTGCAGAAACAAATTAGCTTCTCTCCACAGGGCCTGCCTCTCCCCTGTTCCTTCCCCACCCCCACCCCCAGCTGCAGTCCTTTTCCAAGAATCCAAGACTTGGGAAGAAAAGCTGAGTGCAAAAAAGAACTTTTCTTGCCAAGACAATAAGCAGTGTGGGCAGCAGATGTCTGCACATACGTGTGTGTGCATAGTACACATTCTTAAATGTGTTTACAAGTGTCTGTGTGTATGGACACTTCCGCAGGTAACCAGTACATAGTCCTCCAGCTCGAGGTGCCAAAGGAGGTCACTCACATTTCTGTTAAGAGCCAAATTATCGGATCTCCTGCTTACTGTAAAAAAGTCATTTCTCCCCAGTGGCCCTTCTGTGATGATCAAGTTGTCCAGGGCCTGCTTGCACCAGGACATAAGGCCTGGTTACTATCTTCTGGAAGAGGAAACTGGGAAGTCTGATGGTGTCCTTGGCTGCAGCCACATGATGTTTCTGGATAAAACAGAGAGCTTACGACTCAAATGCAAGGTTTGTCTAACCCCATGTGGGGCATGGCAGAGAAACAGGCGGTGTGTGGGGTTTTGTCTGCTATACTGGTGACTTGGCAGCTCAGGCCCCTCAAGTCAGCATTTCTCAGAGTAGGATGGGACAGGAAGCCCCATGGGTCTAGCGGTGTGCTCAGTGGGTCTCTGTGTCAAAGGAGGCAATGCCAGGTGGTGGACCCACAGAACTGCATTCAGCATTGGAACACTGGCCACCCCACCTACCCACAGGGTTGTCCTTGGGTTCCTGAGCCAGACCTCCTTTCTGGCTGGACAGGGTGAGGGAGCTTTTGGTCAAGGGCCGTCTGTCATCAGAGGCCTTCTCACAACTTTGAACCTCAAAGATGAGTGTTGTGATCTCAGTTCCATTCCTTCCAGAAGTCCCCTGGGCCTGTATGCAGATAGCCTCACCTTCCTCCCAGTGGAAGGAGGAAGGAGTAGGCAGAGGAAACGGAGTCCTCTAAAAGGCCGAAGCCCTCGGCTCTGATGAAGACAAATACCTACCCCCTACCAAAATCTGAACTCAAACTCAAACAGCGAATGTCTGCTTGTCTGATGCCCACATAATTAGAAAAACAATTCAAATGCTTTTGGCTTAAACACAAAAGACCTTTTATGCTAGGAACAGAACTCGATGACACTTTTAAAAATGACAGTTTTTGCTTTTAAAAAATAATAAAATAGAACAATAAAAATAAACCCTGCATCAGTAATAACTCTAGTACATGTGTATGTGAATATATGCCTATAATAATACTTATCACTTAACGAGTGCTATATATGTTAGCAGGCACTGAGCCAAGCACTTTACAGGCAATACATTCTTTATTCTCCAAACAACCCAGGGAGTTAAGAAAAAAATTTTAAACTATTCTTAGCCCTATACTGCAAATGATGAAACAGAGGCGTAAAGAGGTTAAAATACGTTGCCCAAGGTTGCCCAGCTCAAAAGTTGTACTAAAGCCAACATGTAAATCCAAGTTATCTGGTTATCTGACTTCAAAGTCTTCATTCTGTGGGTGATTTTTCAAACTAATAGACTTTAATTAATAATGTTTACTTTTTAGAATAGTTTTAGATTTATAGAAAAATTGTGCAGATAGTACAGAGAGTTCTCATCTATCATCTCTTCTCCCACCAGCACCTGCACAGCTTCCCCCTTTAACATCTCACATTTGTGTGGTTCATTTGTTACAATTAGTGAATCAGTGCTGACACAGTATGATTAACTAAAGCTCATAGTTTATATTATTAACTAAAGCTCGTACTTTACTCAGACTTCCTTAGTTTTTACATAACGCTCTTTTTCTGTTACAGGACCCTATGCAGTACATGCCCCTCTATGGGAATGTGCCTGATATTTTTCTGGTAATTAGACTGGGGTTTTTGAGAAAAAGATCACAGAGGTAAAGTGCCATTTTCATCACATCTTATTAAGAGTACATGCTATAAATGTGATTAGTGATGCTGATGTTGACCTTGGTCACCTGGCTGAAGCAGTGTGTTGGTGTAATTTGGAGACCCAGGCAGAAGTAACTCAGTGGCGGATAGAGTGTGTTGGTCTTTGCTCAGGATCCTACAAAGCTTTCCAGTCAGCTTCATGGTGGTTCCCTAAGCAGCATTCACTCCTACACCGTGGGCCACCAACATCACTCCCTCCACAGGGCTCCAAGCAGCAGAACCAGATTCCCTGTCTCCATAACTGGGATTAAGGAAGATGTTCCCTTCCTGATCCTCGTGTCCCCTCTCATGATCCTCTTTTTTCCTTAATTACCACAGACATTCCAGGCTAGACATTCAGGTTAAGAAGGCAGTGATGAGGTCCTCAGCTCTTCTTTATTCCAAGCCTAAGGACTGTCACTCAACTCCAGGCAGGTTGTCTGGGCTGGGGCCTAGAACTGCTTTACCTCCATGTGGCCACTTTTATTATTTTGTGCCCATCAGAACATCTGATGGGCAGGTACAGGCATCTCTAATGGTGACTACAACCTAGGAATGTGAAGGCACTTTCACCTAATATGTGTACCTGGTTGGAAAGATGAAGTCCTGAAAGCAGGTGGTGCTTGGCTTTGAGAAGGTGGGCTCAGTTTCTCAGGAGTCATACCCTGATAGCCCAAGGAATCTTCAGGTCAAATACAGCCCATAGATAGGTTGCTACTCTTTTATTTTTTATTTTTTCTTGATACTGAGTCTCTCTTTGTACCCCAGGCTGGAATGCAGTGACGGGATCTCAGCTCACTACAACGTCCGCCTTCTGGGTTCAAGCAATTCTCCTGTCTCAGCCTCCCAGGTAGCTCGGACTACAGGCACACACCACCATGCCTGGCTAATTTTTGTATTTTTATTAGAGACAGGGTTTGTATTTTAGCAGAGACAGGGTTTCACCATATTGGTCAGGCTGGTCTCGAATTCCTGGCCTCAGGTGATCTACCCGCTTGGCCTCTCAAAGTGCTGGGATTACAGGTGTGAGCCACTGTGCTCAGCCTACTCTTTTTTTTTATTTTTAATTAATAGATTTGATTTTTTTGGAGCAGTTTCAGGTTCACAGCAAAATGGAGAGGAAGGGACAGAGATATCACTTATTCCACTGCCCCAACATGTGCATACCTTGTCCCATTATCAATGTCCCCAATAGAGGGTACATTGGTTACAACTGATAACCCTACACTGACAATTCAGAATCATCCAGAGTCCATAGTTTACATTAGGACTCACTCTTGGTGTTGTACATTGTATAGATTTGGACAGATGTATAGTGACATGTATTTACCACTACACTATCATGCGGAGGCATTTCACTTCCCTCAAAGTCCTTTGTGTTCCACATATTCACTCCTCCTTCCTTCCCTTCCATCCCTGCCAGCCAGTAATCTTTTTACTGTCTCCATAGTTTTGCCTTTTCTCGAATGTCATTCCCTTGGAATCACACAGCATGTAGCCTTTTCAAATTGGCTTCTATCACTTAGTAATATGCATTTAAGGTTCCTCCTGTGTTTTCATGGCTTGACAGCTCTTTTTTTTTTTAAAGCACTGAATAATATTTCATTGTTTGGATGTACCACCATTTATGTATCCACTCACCTATTGAAAGGCATCTGGTTGCTTCTAAATGTTGGCAATTTTGAACAAAACTGCTATCAACATACAGGCTTTTGTGGGGACATTAGTTCTGATCTGATTTGAGTAAATACCAAGGAGTGCAATTGTTGGATCGTATGGTAAGAGTATGTTTGGTTTGTAAGAAGCTGACAAACTGTCTTCCAAAGGGGCTATACCATTTTGCATTTCCACCAGCCATGAATGAGACTTCCTGCTGCCGCACATCCTCGCCAACATTTGTTGTTGTCAGTGTTTTGGATTTTAGCCATTCGCATAGGCATTTAGTGGTATCTCATTGTTGTTTAGCTTGCAATTCCCTAATGACATATGATGTGGAACATCTTTTCGTATGCTTATTTGCCATCTGTATATTTTCTCTGGTTGAGGTGTCTGTTCGGATCTTTCCCCATTTTTTAATTGGTTGTTCATTTTCTTATTATTGAGTTGTAAGTGTTCTCTGTATAGTTTGAATTAATAATCTGGCATCTTTATCAGATAGATCTTTTGCAAATATTTCCTCCTAGTCTGTGGTTTGTTTTTCCATTCTCTTGATGTTACTGATTTTTAAAATTTTGAGTTAGTTGCCAATATTTAAAAGTTTGAAAATTTCCTACGAAAATCCAATTTCTAACTTTTCCTTAAAACCCCAAAGATCTGACAACATGAGTCACACATTCCTGAGTGGCAGCACTTGGCTGGAAGGGCTGTGGCTGCATCCTGTATAAGGCGCATGCTCCCTGCTATGACTCTTTCCCTACTGCTTCAAGACATTGAGGTCAGTGTCAGTTCCCTTGCTTGGCCTTTCCTCACATTAGGCCCTCTTAGTTCATTTATGTCACTGTCAGGCTTCTGGAAGCATTTGAATCTGAGAGTCTTATGTCTTACTCTTTCAGATGTCAAGCATATTCATTGTCACAGACACAAAATCCTTGAGAGGGAAAATAAGTCAATGTGCTTATTCAGCATTTATCAGGTTCCAGGCACCTAATATGTTGGATATATTCAGTTCCCACATCACCCTTCACAAATGAGGCATTATTACTTCCACTCTACACCTGAGGAAACTGAGGCTCGGGGGAGGGTGGTATTTTCAAGGTCACACACCTAGGAAGTGGTGGAACAAGGATTTATATCCAATTCCGACTCCCAAACTCCTGTTCATTCCTCTAAACCAAGTGGTTTTCCTGGAAGGCAGGAAACCTGAATTTTCCCAATGGAAGAGGTTTTATCAAAAATCAGGGTGTCCCCTGCCAGCCAGTGGTCTCTGCTCTGTGGCTTGGTTGCTCAGCACCATCTTCTAGAAACCACAACCTGGGCCTCATCCTCCATCCAGGGCTCTGATAAAAGTTGTCATATTAGTACAATGTGACCCTACCTCTTGAACCTGCTCTTCAGCACAGAATGAGCAAGTGACCCACCCAGGCCCATTCCAGTTGCTCCCTGTGAATCTGACGTTTGGAACTGAACTGGTAGTGGCTGGAACTACAGAAGCTGGTAGTTTGGAGGTGAATTTCATAAAGGGCGATGCTATAAGGAAAAGGTCTTATGAACTCCAAGCGTGGAAGACCCATGGCCACTGGGGTTCTTCTTTTCTGCTCTGTGCTCCTTTGAATTCTATGAGAGCTCTTGAATATCCTTCCCAACAACAATTATCTTTAGAAAATCTACTTACAACCAAAATCATGTAACTCATTCACCTCACCATCGAATCATCTGTGAATCAGGCTCTTAGTTGTAGGAATCAAGATGAAACAGGCTGAGAACACTAAAAGAATGACCCAGAAACAAGCTTATTGTCACCCACTCTGTTATGTTGTCAGAGTAGCACCTTCTCTTCTGTTTTCAGCCTCCCTGGGGATTTTCTATTTAGACTGATGAGGGAGTGAGGTTGGGAATCCTGAATTCTAATATTGACAGTGGCTATGATCTTATTGCGACAAGGGAAAAAAAGGCCAGCCCTGAGAAGAAGAGGCAAAGATATGAGATTCAGAGAAAGACTCTTCACAGTGCGTGAGGCCAGCCCTGTGTTTGGTGATAGACGCTTATCAGTTCCCCCTTTGCCTGAGCCTATGTTTTGTCACTTGGCCCCAAGAGCCTTCCAAAAAATACAGACACACCTGGCAAGGTTGCTCCTGAGTGCAGGTTTGTTCTTTTGTCCTTCCTTCCTTTGTTTCTTTTCTTTCTTTATTTCTCTCTTCCTCTCTTTTTTTCTTCTTTTTCTTTTTTCTTTCTTTTTTTTTTTTTTTTTGGAAACAAGGTCTCTGTCCCCTAGGCTGGACTACAGTGGCATAATCACAGCTCACTGCAGCATCAACCTCCCAAGGCTCAGCTTATCCTCCTGCCTCAGCTCCCCGGAAGTAGCTGGGACTACATGCGTGCGCCACCAGGCCCAGCTAATTTTACATTTTTAGTAGAGATGGAGTTTCACCATGTTGTCTAGGCTGGTCCTGAACTCCTGGGCTCAAGCAATCTGTTCACCTCAGCCTCCCAAAGTGCTGGGATTACAGGCATGAGCCACCGCGCCCAGCCAAGTGCAGTCAATTTCTTACAGCTACAGGACGTGGCACACAGTGGACACATACTAAAGGTTTGTTGAATGACTGGATCAAAGAGCAGAATGCAGGTGGCAACTTCCTGCTCCTGGTGATTGGCACCATTGGGCTGACTGGGGTTAGGAAGACTGGTGGGGAATGGGCAGAGAAGACCAAGGACTTTGGACAACTTCCTCATCCCAGATTCCTCTGAAGTTAGACAAGGTCCCCACAGTCCTATCCATCATGGTCACAGTAAGCAAGGAAGGGCAGAAACAGCTGCTGAGGGATGCTACCATGGTCATTCCTGGGGGTGGGTTATGGCTGGACTTGCCTTTGTATCACAGCACTTGGCCGGAACCTGGCACAGTGCCTGGCAGTAGGTGCTCAATACAGAGTAATGAGGGTAAGGACCAGTGAGTAATCATCCATGAAATTAGCACCTCTGTGTGCTAAGCAGTTGCGCCTACAAGGGAGGGAGAAGATCCCATGCTTATCCTTCAGCTGAAGAGAGAAAATTAATAACCCAGTAACCATAAAATAATAATGAAGGATTAAACTGCAGTGACTAATGGCACAATCGGATGCTGATTCATTCCTTCAACAGATATTGTTAGAGAACCTATTTTGTGCTAGGTCTGATGCTGGACACTGGGGATTCAGATATGAGTAAGACACAGTCACAGTAACTGAGGTCAGAGGGGGAGTGCCATAAAAAATTCACTCCTTCAGAAATACCCATTGAATTCCTACTATGTGTCAAGCATGAAGCCACCGGCTGGCACGGTGCAGTGCAACATGGAGACAGGGAGCTGGGGCTCCTGCTAAAGCTGCTCCATCCTTTACCATCTCTGGGAAGTCTTTCCCTGTCCAGGCCTCTGTTTCTAGACCTGTAAAATTAAGTGACAAGACCAAATGACCAGTGGGCTCTTCCACTTCTGACAACTAAGGCAGACCCTGTGGGTAGAGGAGTTCAGTTGAAACCAAATCCTGCCACTCTTTCATTTCCTCGTCTGTGAAATGGCCTTGTCACAAACAGCACCTACTTCATAGGGTTCTTGGATGATTAAATGAAAGAATATATGTAAATTACTAAGTACGTGCCTCACACCCTCTCAATGCTGTCTGTTCAACAAGCTCCTCATGCTTATTACTATGATTCTATCTGACACCTGCCTTGTGCCCTTCCTTGTGCCAGACACTAAGCCTGGCTCTGTTGAAAGAGCATAAAAGACCCTCCAGGGAAGATGGGATCCAAGATGGCCAATTAGAAGCAGCTCAGGATTGCAACTCCCGATGAAAGTGCAGAGGGTGAGTGGACGCCGCATTTCCAGACAGATTTTTATTGCCCACAGACCAGGAGATTCCCAGGCGGAGGAGCCCCATGGGTCGCCAGTGTGGCTGTTTCGGCCTGCGTGGCTGTCTTGGCCGGTGCCCCAGCACAGCGGTTCTCCATACAAAATACACAGGTCCGGGCACCATTTTAGCTGGTGATTGGCACTCCAGGAAGACAGAGTCGCCCATTCAACTGATAGAAATGGGGACTGAAATTGGGAGCCAGGCCAGGAGAGTCCCGGGCAAAAAAGCACCACAAATCTCAGCGAGGCTGTTTCAGCTGGCACAGGTGCAGTGGGTCACTGCACAGGAAATCACACAGATCCCAGCGCCTTTTCAACAGGTGACTGGAACACCTGGGAGACAGTCAACTGTTTACTCTGAGGCAGGGAGCCAGGTGATCGGGCTTGGCTGGTCCCACCCCCACAAAAAAACACCAATCTGAAATGCTCTGGATTGAGAGTTTCACAGCAAGCACAGCTGAACCCGGGACAGTCCAGCTCTGTCGGGGAGGGTCGTCCACCATTACCAAGGCATTCCACCACTACAGAGGTAGTCCACCATTGCTGAGGCAGCCCGCCATTGCCGAGGCAGCCCGTCATTGCCGAGGCAGCCCACCATTACAGACAGAGTCCACCATTATAGAGGTGGGCTGCCATTGCTGAGGCAGTTCTAACTACACCCGTATAAACAGGACTGCAGGGAAGTTCACACAGCAGCTGGGTGGAGCCCACAGCTGCTCAGCAAAGCCTCTGTAGGCAGACAGTGACTAGGCTGGCTGCCTCCTGGCAAGGAAAGGCAGCCCTGAAAAAAGGCAGCAGGACAACAGAAACTCATAAACAAAGCCCTAAATCCCCAGGACAGAGCACCTGGGGGAAAAAAAAAGAGGTTTATGAGTTCTGCTGCAGCAGACTTAAACGTACCTGCCCAGCAGCTCTGAATGAACAACGGAGTTCACAGCTCAGCACTTGAGCTCCTATAAAGGACAGACTGTCTCCTCAAGCAGCTCCCCGACCCCCACATATCCAAAGAGTCACCTCATAAAGGAGAGCTCAGACTGACATCTGGTGGGTATCCTTCTGGGACAAAGATAGCAGAAGAAACTGGCAGCCACCCTTACTGTTCTGCAGCAGCTGCAGGTGATCCCCAGGCAAGCAGGGCCTGGAGTGGACCTCAGCAGTCCTATAGCAGAGGGGCCTGAATGTTAGAAGGAAAACTAAGAAACAAAGAAATAACATCATCAACAAACTGGACATCTACTCAGAGACCCAATCTGAAAGTTAACAACTACAAAGATGACAGGTGGATAAATCTGCAAAGATGGGAAGAAACCAGCACAAAAAGAATGAACACACCCGAAACCAGAACGCCTCTTCTCCTGCAATGGATCACAACTCCTCACCAGCAAGGGAACAAGGCTGGGTGGAGAATGAGTGTGAAGAATTGACAGAATCAGGCTTCAGAAGGTGGGTAATAAGAAACTTCTCTGAGCTAAAAGAACATGTTCTAACCCAATGCAAAGAAACTAAGAACCTAGAAAAGAGATTTGACGAAATGCTAACGAGAATAAACAACTTAGAGAGGAATATAAGTGAATTGACGGAGCTGAAAAACACAACACGAGAACTTTGCAAACATGCACAAGTTTCAACAGCCGAATTGACCAAGCAGAATAAAGGATATCAGAGGTCGAAGATCAATCCAATGAAATAAAACAAGAAGGCAAAATTAGAGAAAAAAGGGTAACAAGGAATGAACAAAGTCTTCAAGAAATATGGGACTATGTGAAAATACCTAATCTGCGTTTGATAGGTGTACCTGAATGTGATGGAGAGAATGAATCCAAGCTGGAAAATACTCTTCAGGATATTATCCAGGAAAACTTCCCCAACCTAGCAAGGCAGGCCAATATTCAAGTCCAGGAAATACAGAGAACACCACAAAG
>CAUYLG010031754.1:0-55900 GCA_963573385.1 Cacajao melanocephalus | reverse complement strand
ATTGTTAAGCACAATTATTGGCATAAAAGAGGTTTTTAATACCCATTTTTAGACTGCATGCTAGCCTGGGCAATAGAACAAGAATCCCGTTCTCTCTCCCTCTTTCTCTTCCTCTTTCTTTCTCTCTTACATTCTTTTTTTCTTCTTTCTTTCACTCTTTCTTTCTTCTTTTCTCTCTTTTTCTTTCTTTCAAAAAAACAAAAATAAAAAAAATAAATAAATAATAAAAATAAAAAAGATAGAGCCCTAGAGATATCAGGCCTCGAGCTGCTGTGCAGCACTCTGATCAAGATATTCCTTCTAGTTCTACTGAACTTCATCTAGACAAGTGAATCCTCTTTCTGCTTAACCCTTTCCTCTCTCAGGAGTTCTCTTGCACTCCTCCCTTTCTGAGTAGTGACTCCAGCTCTGGAGCCTGAAAAGGTTCCTATGTGGGGGACTTTCTCTCTCACACAACCCTCTCCAACAGCAACTCAAATAAATGTTGTTTGTTAATGCCTGTTGAGGTCATATATTTTTTCTCAATCAGCCTTAATATTTCAAACCCCTAGAAATTGTAGATAGTGGAGATTATTGATAAGAAAAAAATGCAAAAAGTTAGAATATAAAATAAGAGAATATATCTATTTTAAATATAATAACAAGTCACATTATCACTGAGGTCCTGTCTGTTGAGTAAGGCCATAAAAATTTGTGTGAGTTGGTCACACATACTATTTATGTAGTTATTTATTGTCTTTCTAATTAAAATTAATATTTCATAGAAATGCATTCTATGTATTTTGTTCACTATTAATATACATTACTTAAAAAACACATAGAAACTTGTAGAAAATAAATATACAACTAAGGAAATAGTCTTCCAAAGGGTAAGATTATTTATCTACAAAAACCTACCAGAAAAAAAAATAATCACATCAATTTTCAAGCTGTCCTATAAACCTCAACCCATTCTTTTGACTTGGGGCTTAGTTCACTTATATGTTATAGTGATGTACAGGGTGGGGTAGGGATTTATATCTTTTCCCTTCCACTTGCTTGCTGTGTAATTGTGAAAATGATTGTGAATGTTTCTAAAGCTTATATTCCTCATCTTTAAAACAAGATGATAATGAAACATTCCTATATCATTTTGCTAAAAATAAAATTATATAAGGCAGGTAAAGCATTTAATGTAGGCTCAGAAACTCAGCAAATGTTCAATTAACATTAGCTAACTCAATCAAACAATAATAATTGAACCAGCATTTATTAGTGTGCCTTCCATCTGACAAACAATATTCTTGGTGTGAGTACTATATTGCTGATAAAACTCATATACTTGTGTGAAGAAACTCATAGACCATAATGGATGGTGGACTTAACAAAAATATAAATTCAATCAAGATATGGTGAATACTTCAATGGTCATTGCAGTAACTAATACAAGAACATAGAAAATAGAAATATTTGGCATACACAGCTTCATATCTTTTCTGAGAAAACTTTTTCCTAAATCAATTTATTCCTTGCCTAAATTATTAGGTATTATCTTTTTGAGTTAATCATCATGTTTACATTGTCTACTTTTAAACCGTTAGTTATTTGGGGTTTTATATTTCAGTCTTTAACCCATCTTTAGTTAATTTTTGTATATGGTGTATGAAAGAGGTCCAGTTTCAATTTTCTGCATATGGCTAGCCAGTTATATCAGCACCATTTATTGAGTAACCAATCATTTCCCCATTGCTTGTTTTTGTCTGGTTTTTTGAAGATCAGATACTTGCAGGTGTTTGGTCTTATTTCTGGGTTCTCTAATCTACTCCATTGGTCTATATGTCTGTTCTTGTATGAGTGCCATACTGTTTGGGTTACTATAGGCCTGTAGTATAGTTTGAAGTCTGGTAGCATGATGCTTCCAGCTTTGTTCTTTTTGCTTAGGATGGCATTGACTATTCAGGTTCTTTTGGTGTTCCATAGGAATTTTAAAATAATTTTCTGTAGTACTGTGAAGAATGTCAATGGTAGTTTTTAATGGGAATAGCATTGAATCTATAAATTGCTTTAGGAAATATGGCCATTTTTTAAATAATGTTGATTCTTCCTATCCATGAGCATGAAATGTTTTTTTATTTATTTGTGTAATTTCTGATATCTTGAAGTAGTGTTTTATAGTTCTCCTTGTAGAAATATTTCACCTCCCATTAGCTGTATTCGTGGATGTTTTATTCTCTTTATGGGAATTATGAATTGGAGTTTGTTCATGATTTGGCTCTCAGCTTGACTGTTGGTATGTAGGAATGCTAGTGATTTTAAATGTAAAGCCTAAAAATATAAAAACCTTGGAAGACAACCTAGACAATACCATTTAGGACATAGGTGCAAGCAAATATTTTATGACAAAGATGCCAAAAGCAGTTGCAACAAAAGCAAAAATTGATAAATAGGATTTAATTAAACTAAAGAGTTTCTGAACAACAAAAGAAACTGACCACCTACAGAATGGGAGAATATTTTGCAAACTATACATCTGAAAAAGGTCTAATATCCAGCATATATCAGGAACTTAAACAAATTTACAAGAAAAAAACAGCACAATTAAAAACCAGACAAAGGATGTGAACAGACATATATACCAACAATCATATATAAAAAAGCTCAGCATCACTGATTATTAGAGAAAGAGATTAAAACTACAATGAGCTATCATCTCACACCAGTCACAATGGCTATTACTAAATGTTAAAAATAACATGCTGTCAAAGTTGTGTAGAAAAAGGAATGCTTTTTCACTGATGGTGGATTGTAAATTTGTTCACCTATTGTGGAAGACAGTGTTGCAATTTCTCAAAGACCTAAAGAAAAAAATACCATTTAACCCAGCAATGCATTACTGGGTATGTAGCCTCCAACATATAAATCATTATATTATAAAGATGAATGCACGCATATATTCATTGAAACACTATTCACAATAGCAAAAACGTGGAATCAATGTGGATGAAGAAAATACGGTACATACACACCATCATGTCTCTGCAAGGACATGGATGGAGCTGGAAGTGATCATCCTTAGCAAACTAAGGCGGAAAGAGAAAACCAAACACCACATGTTCTCACTTATAAGTGGGAGCTAAATGATGAGAGCACATGGACACATAGAGGGGAACAGCATACATTGGGGTCTATCAGAGGGTGAAGAGTAGGAGGAGGGAAAGGATCATAAAAAATAACTAATGGGTACTAGGCTTAATACCTGGGTGTTGAAATAATCTGTACAAAGAACCCTCATGGAACATGTCTAACTATATAACAAATCAGCATATGTCCCCCTGAATTTAAAATAGAAGTTTTTTAAGTAATTATAGGAAATTTTAAAAATTGTAAAAAAAAAAAAATAATCTCTTAATCATGTCAAAATATTAACATTTGAATATTAACTGTATCAAAAAATTGACTCTAGAGTCATTCTTGATGTGTCTCTTTCTTTACAAAACATATCTATATCATATCAGGAAACCATTTTGGCCATACTTTCATTTCATGTTTAAAATATTCACCCTTATATCATGTTCACTACTATCACCCTTTTCTGAACCACCATCATCTCAAGTACAGATTACTGCAATGGTTTTTCAACTAGATTTCCTAATTCTAACCTTACATTTTTATCATGGCCATTACTTCTGCCTGTAACGGTCTTTCCCCAGATACTAAACATGACTCACTTATTCCATTTCACCATCTCTGGAGGGTACTAACCATCCACTTAAAATTCCAGTTTTCTCCTTTTACTACCTTGAGTATCTTATATCTCCTTATCCTGCCCTTTCTTTATTACACTTACCACTCTGACATGCTATATGTTATACTAATGTATTATGTTTATTGCTTATTTTATGCTTCCTACTATAATAAAATCTTCACAATGCCAGAGATTACTTTTTCTTCTTGATTTCTTTTATTTTTTACTAATATATCACAAGTAGTAGCATGATATGTTAATGTCGTGTGTGTGTATGTGTATGTGTATACACGCATATATGAATGGCTGACTAACTGAAACAAAAAGCCAGTCTACACTTCATCCATAGTAGAAACAAAACAAGTATCTGTTAAAATAAATGATGCTTTTTAAAAGCAACCCCTATGGGAACAAAAAAGTCCGTGGAGTTGAAATCTGTACATTACTAAGACATAACTTTCTAAGCAATTGCTTAATTTATTCCTAACACTGGTACATCAAAATTGTTCCAGAAATTACACATATATAAAAAGTTTCTACATTATATATACAAGCTGGTACTACTCAAAATAAGCAGATATTTTGTTAAATTATAAAGTGTTATAATCAAAATATCGAGGCCAGCCTCAGTTACTGAAAATCCAGGAAGTGGTTAGCAAACTAGACCATCGCCTGCTTTTGTAAATGAAGTTTTATTGAACAAAGTCACACTCATTTATTTATGTTGTCAAGACTACTTTCATCCTGCATTGCAGAGGTGAGTAGTTGCTACAGAGATTGTATAAAATGAGCCTAAAATATTTACTACCTTGCATTCGAGAAAATGTTTGCTGATCCTTGGTAGGATGTATTGGCAATAACAACAAAACAAGCTCTGAATCATTTTGGGTAAAATAATAAATAACACTGTAAGAATTTCACATTTAATTTGTTTATTAGGATTTCTTTTGAATCTCCTCTACATAGGCAATGGGATCTTTTACCCCATATTAAATTTTGTCAGTTTTGGTAAAGTATAGTTTACATAAAATTAAATTAATCAATTTTAAATGTACAATTTTTTGAGTTTTGACAAATATATACAGTTGATTAATTAATGCCACAATCATGATATGGAAAATTTTTATCACCCACTGCTAAAAGTTTCCATTTGGAAATTTGTAGAAAATTATCTCCCTCCACTTTCTGACTTCTGGCAAATTCTCATGTACTTCCTGTAATAATGGGTTTGTATTTTTTTTATGTTATACAAATGAAATCATAAAGTATATAGTCTTTTGTGACTAGATTCTTTCACTTAGCATAAAGCTTTTGAGATTAATTCATGTGGTTGCCTCTATCAGTGGTTCATTCCTTTCTGTTGCTTACAGTACTCCTTTATACGGTTATATCACAATTTTCTTATGTATTCACCAGTTGATAGACATTTGGGTTATTTCTAGTTTTAGCTAATATGAATAAATCTTCAGCGAATATTTGCATAAAATTACTTGTGTGAATGTATCTCTTGGGCTTGAGAATGGAATTGCTAGGAAATATGGTATATTTAATTTTAAAAGAAACTGCCAACCTGTCTTCCAAAGTCACTGTTCTATTTTGCATTCCCACAGCAAAATATGAAAAGTTCTAGCTGTATAGCATCCTCCAAACATTAGAAGTGTCAGTCTTTTTAATTTTAGGCGTTATTGTAATCATGTACAGGTGTCTTATTGTGCTCATAATTCACATTTCCCAAGGATTAATAATGTTATCATTATCATTTACAACCCATTTATGTTTTTTGGTGAAACGCTGTTCAAAACTTTGGACTGTTTTTTAAAACAAGGTTGCTTGTCTTTATATTATTTAAATTGTAATGGTTATATATACTAGGTACTAATTCTTTAGAGGATATATGTTTGACAAACAAATATCCTTCAGTCTATAGTCATCTTTTGATTTTCTTAATCATAAGAGTTGAAGAGAAAATGTTTTTAATTTGTAAAAGTTCAAGTTTCCCAATTTTTCTTTATAACTTACATCTTCTGTGTCCTATTAAATAAAGCATTAACCAAACCAAGATCATTAAGATTTTCTACAATATTTTTTCTAGAGGTTTTTTATTTCTAACACTTACATTTCAGTCTATTGTGCAGCTCAAGTTATTACATATGAGATGAAGTTTTTGTCAAAGTTCACTCTATTGCATATAAATGTCTGTTTTACCAGCACCAGTTTTTGACACTGCATATTCTCACTTAATTTTAGTCATTAGTGGAGTAGTGTACAGGTGTCATATTGTGCTCATAATTTGAAATTTCCCAATGATTAATAATGTCTGTCATTGTCATTTGCACTCCATTTATCTTTCTTGGTGAAACTATATTCAAATCTTTGAGGCATGTTTTGTTAAATAAGGTTGCTTGTCTTTATATTATTAAATTGTAATGGTTATATATCTAGGTACCAGCTAGGGAGCTTAATGATAAGAACCTATTAATGCAAAGAAGGGAATAACAGACATTGGGGTCTACTTGAGGGGGGAGGTGAGAAGAGGGAGTGGAGTGGTAAAGATAACTATTTAGTATTGGGCTTAATACCTGAGTGATAAAATAATAGATGCAACAAACCCTCATGGCATGTGTTTACCTATGTAACAAGCCTTCACATGTACCCTAAAACCTAAAAGTATTTTTTAAAATAGAAATTGATGGATTTTATTTGCTAAAATGTAATTAATTTTTTTAAAACTTTGTTAATGTGAGTTATTGGTCTGTTGTTTTCTTTTAATATCTTTGTCTTACTTTGGTATCAGATTAATGGTTGATTAGAATGATTTGCTTTAATTGACTTTCATTCTCTTCTAATATGGAATTTTTACTTTTTTGCTTATATATTTGTAATATATATATATGTTATAATTGTTATAATTCGCTAGGAAAGTCATGTGATTGTTGGGGTTTCATTGTCTTTTAAACTATGAATTTTATATATTCAACAGATACAAGATTATTTATAGAATCACCTTAACCAAAATTGTTGGATTTATTGAAAGAAAGATGTTTATGATACTTCTTTATTATCCATTTAAAATTTATCTATTTTATTTTAATATCCATTTAAAATATATCTATAGTATATTTTAGTATATTTTTAGAAGTGTCACCTCTAATTGTCACCAAATTATACTGATAATTTTTGTTTTCTCTTTTTTTCCTGAGAATTTTGGTTTGACAATATAAACACATTTCTTTCTATATTATGTTTGGTTCTCATTGATTTCTTACTGTTATTTTCTATAGTCTCATATTAATTTTCATTCATATTTATTACTTTCTTTACTCTAATTAATTTGGTTATCTGTTGATCTTCTTTTTTGTTTCTTAGGGTAGGTGAAGACAATTGATAAGAAAATTTTCATATTTCAAAGAATTTTTTAATACTATAAAATTTCCTAAAAGTACCATTTTGCTTCCACCCAACAAATAATAATGTGCTGCATTTTCATATTCTTTAAGCAATAATATTTTTTTCTTTCTTTTCTGATTTCTTTGACCTATAGATTAGTTTCAAATAGTATATATTAATTAAGAATTGTTTTATGGTCTTCAACATTATTCATTTTAGTAATTGTTCATGTGCACTAGTAAAGAACATGTCTTTTGCTAGGGCTATATGAAGTATTTTATAAATATCATTTAAGTGAAGATGATTGCTAGTGCTATAAAATATTTCCATATCTATATTAATGTCTTGTCAATTTATCGTACTAGTTATTGAGATAGAAGTTTTGAAATATTTAGCTACAATTGTAGATTTCCTAGTCCTCATTACATTGCTGTGAGTTTTGAGTTTCCCTGTACATAGATGTTGTGTTATATGCTTAAGATTGTTGTAGCCTCTATACAAATTGATCTCTTTATAAATAATGCCTTTACCTGACATTTTCTCTTTCTTTAAAAGAAACTTTTAAAAATAACTTTTTATAATATTAATATATCCACTCTAGCTTATTTTATAATAGCATTTGTGTGGTATATTTCTTTTTACTATAAATCTGCCCATGTTTTTATATTTTAAGTGTTGCTCATTGATAGCACAACAGTTGGGCATTGTTTTTCATCCAATTTGGGAAACTATGCCCTTTGTTTAGGGTTTCAGTACATTTGCATCTAACATTATTATTTATACAATTTTATTTAAATCTACTATTTTGCTATTTGTTTTATATTGGTAGCATTAAATTTTTGGGTTTTTTCTTTTTCTATCTTTTTTCAATTGAGTAGATTTTAGAATCTACTTTCATCTTCAATATTGGTTTATAAGCTGTACTTTTTTGTTTTATAAATGATTGCTTTAAGATTTAAAATATATATTTTTACTCATTATAGTCAAACAATATTATAGCTATGTGCAATATAAAACCCCTGTAACATGTGCTTCCATTCCCCCCACCCCACAACATTTATGTTATTGCTGTTATTTAAATTCCACCTATTTAAAAAAATGTGTAATATGTCATTATCTTTTCTTTAACATTAGCTCTTAAACTGATTTTAATGAGATAAAAATGTCTTTTATATTTACCCATATATTTACTTTTTCTCTTCCTCATCAATTGTTTATATAAATTCAAATATCCATCTGTTACAATCTTTCTGCTTGAAGGACTTCATTAATAATTATTAAATTTCTCTTACTCTTTTTGTCAATTACCTCAGCTTTTGTTTTTCTGACAGAAAACAAGTTATTTCTACTTCAATTTTGAAAAATATATTTGCTACTTCACTTTAAACAAACTTTGTATTACATGGATTTATGGATACTTGGTTATAATGTATGTTGATGTGATTTTCTTCATATTTGCTTTGCTTATATCTTATTTTTTTCTGCTTACCTTGTCTTTTTCTCTTATATGGGACTCCAATTATACATATATTAAGTTGATTGATAATGCCCTATAGCACAATGAAGCTTTCTTCTGTTCCCAGTGTTTTTCTCCTTTCTTAAAAAGTTTATTTTGGATATATTCTATTGCTGAATGTTCAAGTACACTAATATTTTCTTGTGTGGCTTCTAATCTGCTGTAAATTTTCGATTTTTCATTTTAAATCTGTGTTTTTTACCTTTAGAAATTTGATATCGTTTTTTAAAAATGTTCTATACTCCTTATCCTCACATCCATGCATTTCTTTACATTCCCAAAAATATGAAAAAATATTTACAGTAGCAGTTTTAATGTTCTAGTGTGTAGGTTTCATTATCTCTCTTATTGATATGTGTTTCTATTTATTCGTTTTTCTCCTGGCTGTGCATTTTTTGTTTTCATCATTATTATTTCATATCAAATATGTTACCTTACTGGTTACTGCACTCTATTTTATAATTTTAGTGGCTTTTTTTCTGTCGTATAGTGATGTCTGTTAAATTTAATTTGATCCCCTTGAGACTTTAAGTTTTTTTTAGCAGGAGTCCTGGAACACCTTTACTTTAGGACTAATTTTATTTTATCGCTACAGCAAAACCCTTTTGTGCTGAAACCATTCTTAGGACTCTCTCTTATGTCCTATGTTCTTTCTCATCAGTCTGACAAGAAAACAAAATACTCCTGGCAATATAGGAGCTCCATGTTTTTTTTTCCTTCTGTTACTTGGTACTTTGCTAATTTTGATAGCCTCTTCACTCATATGCATAAATCAGTACTCAGTCAAAACTTCAAGGAACCACTCTGAATACCAATGTTCTCTTTCAGTACTGATCTCAATCTCCTGTATTCTACTATGAAAATTTTAGCCACATTCATTTCAAACTTTAAACCTAACTCAATAACAGAGCAAACACACAGGCTTTGGCCATCTGCAAGTCACTAGTTACTGTTATTGTTTTCCTAGTTATTTTATCATGGCTGAAGGTGAGAGTCCCCCAATAGATCTTTACATGAGATCAATTTATCATGAGAATTAAATCAGGTAATGAAATGTGCTAAGGTAATGTAATAATTCACCTCCTACTTCTATAAGCCCACTTTATTTCACATTATATTTTTGAAAGTCAAATTGCATGTAATATGACTTACCTTAATAAATAAATACTACATTAGTGGAAGTGCTAACCAATGACTGATACCTGTTCTTAATTTTCCTACAAACTTTGGATCCATAAGACAGATCTACTTTATCCTACACATTAACTTTCTTAGATACTTCTTGCTGTGACATAAAAACATAGTATTCCTAATATGTGTATGGGAGTCAATCTCTTTTTAACTTTTTTGATGAAAACATTTTAATCCATATTTTCATAAATAGTAGCATTCAAAGTCATGTGTCCTGAAAATATTTCCACAGAAATTACTGCTCTCTCTGGAGCAGTAAAGTAACTGCTAGCAAGGTGAAGCCCCCTCATAATGCCAATTGTGGTTTCCATATTGACAAATTTAAGCTCAGGAATTAAATGTTATGCCTTTAGCAACCAGTTACTATGAGAACATCTGGTGATCTCATATTTAACAGCTGGCTTCCACACCTCTAAATATACATTTGAGCAACTGAAACAGAAGGAAAAAAATGAGGGATTCTCTTTTTTAGGAAAATATCTGGATTATATTCATGAACCCTACTTAACCCACAGAAAAAGGCAGGAACAAGTTCTACATAGAGCTAATTTACTCCCATCCCCTGGCAGAATCTCTGTTTTTATCCAGTTCTTCAAGCTGGACTTAAAAATATAAGTTAGCTAATTAAAGCAAGAGAAAAAAATAATAAAGCAAAATTAAAATAAGACGAAGTCCAGAAAGATAGAGAGAAAATGAAATTTGGTGTCTAAATTTTATCAGCTATAAGGCCCAAAGTGAGTGGTCTGAAACTTTCTGAACTTCCCTATCTCATGTATCAAAAGATACATAGGAAAATAAAAAATGCGGTGTGTAGATTTGTGAATGTTGCTGCTTCCACAGAGTGCATCTTTTAAATTATATTGTCAGTTTTTACAAGATTCTTTAATAATTTAGTTCTATGGTTCTACATTTAGAAAGAATCTGAAACAATTATTTGTATTTTCCTTTCAGTGATACAAATTAAAAAATAATAAGATGACATAAGACATTTCAGAGATTCAGAAGTCTGAATTAAGCTTTTATATAATAAGTCTTTTTTATACATATTTGGTAGAAACTTTAATTCCAAAAGGTGTTATAGAGCACTGCTAGCACCTCCATATAATTTTTAACCTATTTTTTTATGACATGGTTCTGTTTTGTCTATCAGTCAGAGCATTGTCACAGCATCGTCACTTTCGTCTGGAGAAGAAACTTTCACAAGGTCATCAACAAGGTCACCAGAAATAGCCATCTCTTAGAGATCCAATCAGGCTTGCAATAGCATCAGGATGACTGTTTGTTTATCGATTTAATCTTTAATTTAGTTTTCAAACTGTTATTTTGAGTTTATCACCTATTTCATAGCTGTATAATGTGGTTCAAAAGATCTAATATTTTTATACGAATTTTTGAAACCTAAAAGTATTGTTATATCTGCGCAATCTATCACTGACTCTGAAATAGGGGAAAACTCTTTCTCTAGGTTAACATGAATATATCCATTTCTGTGGTCTTATATTGCACCGATTTTATGTTATGCAGTTGCAGTATTGAGTTCCCACTCTACTAATGTTAATAGTTGTTCAAGACACATCCTGAACTTGTGTTAGATGATTAAATATCTTGAAAGTAATTAGTCAAGGATTTAGGACATGTCTACTTCCTGCATTCTGCATATTGTTTCAAAAGAGACTTTTTGAATTATCCATCTATCATAAGAGTGAGAGAGAGGATGAAAGGCATATAGTTATATGATATGTTTTATACTGACAGGTTATATATATATATATATATACATATATACATAAAATTATATTTTTATGTATATATATAGAGAGAGAATAGAAGTTTTGTTTTTTATTTTTAATATTTTTTACTCATGCTAAGAAAACAACAACAAAAAACTGGTTTGGCTTTTTCCAATGTAGTAATGAGATAACAAAAATATTGGGTTACATTTTGTTTTCTCTATAGAAAATTTTGGATATTTGAATAAAAGTATATTAACTATGTGTATTAAGGGTGAACTTCAATACATGCCAATACAAGCCTCTACTGAATATTTCCAGCTTGTTCAATGTTTGTGGTGTTGATCTGCCAGAAATGTAATATGTATGTGGTCACTTTATAGCGTTTTGCAAGAGGTAATTTGGCTCAAACCTAAATTTTAATTAGGATTATATTCTACAACTCTCCACAGAGTTAGCGTAAGTTAACTACAGAGCTATTAGTAGGATACTTAAAGATGTTCCACACTTTTCCATAATCTATGGCAAGGTGTTATTTGTTTCTTGGTTTTATTGTTTCCATATAGATTTGCTCTTTGACTTAAAGATATCTGAGGGACATACAAATTGCTTAAATAAAAGCATTTTAATGAAGATTATTTCTCAATAAAAATGTTCAGATCATAGAATCAAAGAACCTCAAAACTGCACCAAAGTGTCGCCAAATATCTGACCAAATTCCCTACCTTTAAAGTTGACTAGCCATGCTTAATGGAGTTGTGATTTGACCAAGATCTCACAAGTTAGTCTTATTTATATGACAGACCACATTGTTATAATGTAGCTGTTATATCAGAAAATGAGTTTCTTTCTTATAATTATGAACTGAAAAATGCCACTGGAAAACAGAGCTATTAGGGCTACTTTTCTACAGACGTACTATTATTCGTTGGTGGTAGTGTTATTATCATGGACATCATATTAGTGTTATTCTGGGTATCTATGCACTTAGCTAACACTAGACGTTAGGAAAGGGATCCATAAAGTGAGGCACAGAGCCAGGAATTCTAGGTTTAATATCACCTTTGCCATTAACAAGCTCTCTTAGTCTGTGCTGCTACAGGAGAATATCTGAGTCTAATTTATAAAGAACAGAAATTTGTTTTCTCACATTTCCAGATGCTGAGAAGTTCAAGATCAAGGTGTCAGCAAGTTCAGTTATCTGTTATCAGTTATCTTAATAAAGCGTTCAGCATCAGACCAAATCACAGATACTTTGCCACTATATTCATGGGTTCATTTATTTCAGCTGTGGTGAGTGGGTATTGCCATGGGCAGAACATGTTTTATGTTTATGAGCATTGAGTAGTTTTAGCTACTTAACGTGCATTAAGGGGCCTTTTGTCAGGAACAAGTTGTGAATTAAGAGACATCACTCAGTCTTCAGACTTTCTAACTCTCCAAAGAGATATATTAGTGAGAGGCTATCAAGATGGTTTCTTCTATTTCCTGATGATCAGTTTCTTAAAGGAAAATAAAATAGATTCTGACCCATAATGGATTTCACTGGTCTCAACAGTCTCCTATTCTCAAACTGCCCAGTAGGATTGATAGGATCAGGCAATAAAATCACCCACATAGAGGGCACGGCCTGAAGATTACAATAGATAACCAATAGAAGGGAAAAAATAGATTTAGAAAAAAGTGAGTAAAGAGAAGTTAACTTTTAATCAGTCTTCTAGGGTCCTGGATTGCTTTTTTTTTTTTTTTTTTTTCTGTTTCTGACAAATGAAGAGAACTTATGTTCAGGTAAAACATATAGGCTTATTGTTTGAGTTTCAGAAACCAGAAAAATGATCAGCTTTTCTACCTTCTGTTAACTGTTTTGAGAAGGAAGGAAAGACAAATATGTGCTAGCATGAATATTGGCCCTAGAGAGTGAGCTCTAATCAGAAAACAAGATGGTGCCAGTGTGTGCTCTTCAGGAAATTAAGCATTTCATTTTTCTATGACTGATTTTAGCAACTGATTTTCAAAAAGCAATAAATGAATTTTTTTAATCTTTGAAAAAGAAATCATCTCTAGGATAGGAACTTCCAGGGGGAAATTTATTAGCCACTGAAAATAGATTTCCCCCAATAAGGAAGCTCACCTGTAAGAATTAAAATAAAAATGTCTAACAAATCAAAACTCTTTTGAGAATAAAATTTGAAAGTGTTCATAAGCCAAGTGTAAATTTATATTAGCATTATAATAAAATATCACATGAAAATGATTGTATTTATAAATAATTATTTCCATCAAGAAACTAGATGAAGGACTTGGGATCAAAGTCAGCTAAAATAAATACAGATTTTATTGATGCAGAACTTGTATTTGAGTTTGAAATAGCTATTAATCACATAATAGATCTCTCCTTTTGTCCCAGAAAACGTCTGCACCAATACTCCAGGGACATCTTCAGATTCTACTGAAGAAAGAATTAGATAAAAGCTACTGCATTCAGCCTCTCTGCTCCTTTTATATCAGTAAGTAGCCAGCTCTTCCACTGCAACTGATTCTGTACTTTGAGTCAACTCACGACATCTATCAAAACAGTGTTTACATTTTCTTAATAATGTTAACTTAAGCATTTTATTGCCATGCTCTGCAAACTGTCTGAGTGTAGTAAAGAAATCTGCTCATGAGAAAGGCAGTTAAGCAATAGGCAGAGTACATAAAAAGCCTCACATCTCTAGAGGTTAGCTGCATGACACCTGGAATGACACAAAGCCTCTGTTGCCTTTGTCCAGAGCCAACTGGGAATCCCCTGTGGTCAAGAAAATGCTGGTGAAAGCAAATGCCCTCCCCTGCTAACATCTGCAGCCCTGTTGTCTGTGCAGATTTGAACAGAGGAGGACTACAGAATTGCTTAGAATTCCAATAAAGAGACGAGATGCAGATTGTTGTTTCTGCGTTTTTTTTTAAATGCATATACCGAAACAAGGCATCCTTCCTTCTTATTCAGGACTTTGAAGAGCAAATGCCAAAAAGCAGAAGTTTTGTTACTAATCTACTCTTGAGTCAACCAACCAAAAAATTATATTTAAGCCATTGCCTTGACAGTTAAAATATAGAGCATATTTTTTCTCCCTGCTCACAAAATTGAGAGACTGAAAATCAGATCTGAAAAAAAGAATCCATCAGTTTCTTTTTCTCATGTCTAGTAATAATAATAATAACTATTATTTAAGCTCAGGCTAAGACCTATAAATATTATCCACATTCAAAATCTCTCATACAGTACAGAAAATAAATGCATCTTGGAGGTAGACCATCAACCCTAACTTATGTTCTATGTAAAAAATTTGGAAATGTATCTATTCATAGTTGTCTTTAGCTCTACCTTAAAATCAATTTCTTTCTTTAAGCTGATGAAATGCCAAATTTTAGTCTCACTTTCAAATCATGAGTATTTTCATTATACATTCTTAACAAGAATTAAATATTTTGGAGTGGGGTGGATGGGGAAAGCATTATTTCTATCCAGGTAAAAAATGGCACTTTATTATTATTATCAAATAGAATGAGAATAAGAAATGGAAGAAGGATGGAGAAAGATATGTGGTTTATAATATTGTAGTACATATCTAGCTCAATTGGAAAGGTAAATTTATTTATTTATGATGTTTATATTTGAACAACTTGATTTAGTAGTTTTTTCCAAAAAAAAAAAAAAAAGCAAGTTTCTATGTGCTAATGCAGAAATTTCAGTCTCTTGCAACCCAGTCTTTGATTACTGAAACACTCATACTAAGAGGTACAATCACACAGGGTCAAATGATAACACAATTAGAGCAGTAAAGAAATATAGAGAGCCATGTAATATTTAGCTAAATAAGAAACTTCAGATCCCATTAACTTAAATTGAGAATTAAAGTCAATGTCAGCTCAGAACTGTATACTTCTCCTATTTTTCTTTGGTCATATTTATCTAAAAACAAAATAATAGAAAAACCACATACGTTTTAAAGCATGTAATTTTTAAAAAGCTTCTATGTAAACCAAAGAAGTTAATTTTCATTTCAATGTTGATGGACCGTATAAATCAGAAGTGATCATATAACCATATTTAACTTTTTTAAAAAATTGTACAAACTACAAGTTGTATATATTATTGTGTATGTGTATGTAAAGCAATATGATAGACTGTATGGTTTATAGTGTGATTCTGTAATTTTGTTGGTCATTCAGACATGGTTTAGAGCATTTAGAAGAAATCAAATTTATTAAGATTCTCAAGAAATATTTTTCTTAATTTTTTTCTTTTCTTAAGAGATGAGATTCAGATTGTTGTTGTCCAATTGTGAATAAAATGTACTCCATATCCATCACATTCCTATTTGTGGTCACTAGTAAATATACTTTGTTATATAATGCACACAATTTCTTGCATCTAAGGTATATTTTGGAAGATCTGTTTCTATCCTCAGACACCACACACCTTCTAACTAGAGCATTGCAGTGAACACTGTCACTATCACCATCACCTCCATTTATTAGCACTTCCAATATAACTTTGCAATTGATCTGTTTAATGGGCCTGTGTTCCCATCAATCAATTCATATTTCCTCTGAGTCCAAGACTAAGAAATCTACATATCACTATCTTAGGGCAAGGTATCATCAGATTGTGGTAGAAATAGATGGCTTTCATAAAAGAAGAGGAAAAAACTTGGCTTCTGCCTGGATCTCTACCTTAATGAAATCACCAATGAGTCATTTACCTATCCTGAAAGATCCCTGAAGTCCTCTATCAAATGCACTGTAAAACTATGTCTCATATTTTATAACTTTATCTATTTTGGGGTTACTGAGGTATAATAGAAAACTTTTTTTCTCATTTCAGTTATTCTTTGGACAATTTAAGTGCTCTGAACAAGTATAGGGGTTCTAGAAAATCTGCTCCATGTTTCTTCTTTTTTTTTTTTTAATATTTTCGTGAAAAAGAAAGCATGGTTTTCTAAATGACATCCTATTATTCTATCTTGACTGTGTTTCAACAGTCCTTGACCTGACATTTTACTACCTCTATGACAAGCTATAAAAGACAAACATCTGAGAGAGAGCCCCAAGGTAAAATTCCTGAATTATATTCTGTCTTCTAACTTTAGGCCAATTAAATATAACCTAAGAGTGAGGATTTTCCAGACACTCCCACAAGTTTAATTTCTATATTTCTGCTCTAATCACCTCAATAATTGACTTTTGTAAAAATAACAATTTGTTCATTATTATATATCACAAAACTTGCCTGAATGCCACAAAAATTAGAATATTACAAAAGGCAAAGATTTTATTTATCTTCATGGTAAGGTCTTGGCCTACCTTGAGCATGCCAGGTTTGTACATAATGCTTCTAGTCATCTGCTGTCGCTCTGATAATAAAGACACACCTGAGACTAGCTAATTTATAAAGGAAAGAGGTTTAATTGACTCACAGTTCAGCATGATTTCTGAGGCATCAGGAAACTTACAATCATGTGGGAAGGGAAAGCAAACATGTCCTTCACAGGGCAGCAAGAAGTGCTGAGCAAAAGGCGGAAAAGCCCCTTACAAAACCATCAGATCTTGTGAGAACTCTCTCATTACCATAAGAACAGCATCAAGGTAAGTGCCCTCATAATTCAATTACCACCCGTCAAGTCCCTTTCATTACATGTGAGGATTATGGGAACTATAATTTGAGATGAGATTTGGGTGGGGACAGAGAAAAACCATATCATTCTGCCCCTGGCCCCTCTAAAATCTAATGCCTTTACATTTCAAAACACAATTGTGACCTTCCAGTAGTCTGCCAATGTTTAAACTAATTCCAACATTAACCCATATGTCCAAGTCCAAAGTCTCACCTGAGACAAGACAAGTCTCTTCTATCTAAAAGCCTGTAAAATCAAAAATAAGTTAGGTACTTTCTAGATACAATAGGGATGCATGCATTCAGTAAATACATCCTTTCACACTGGGAAAAATTGGCCAAAACAAAGGGACAAAAGGCCCCATTCAAGTCTGAAATCCAATAGGGCAGTCATTAAATTTGGAAGTTCCAAAATAATCATCTTTGACTGCATAACTCAAATCAAGGTCACACTGATGCAAGAGGTGGGCTCCCATGGCCTTGGACAAAGCCATCCCTGTGACTTTGCAGGGTGTACACCCCCTTCCTGACTGCTTTCACAGGCTGGCAGTAGGTTTCTGAGGCTTTTCTAGGCACATGGTGCAAGCTGTTTTAGGAACTACCATTCCGAGGTCTGGAGGATGATGGGCCTCTTCTCACAGCTCCACTAGGCAGTGCCCTAGTGGGGACATTTCCCTTTTGCACTGCCCTCCTAGAGGTTCTTTATAAGGGCTTGCTCCTGCAGCAAACTTCTGCCTGGACATCTAGACATTTCTATACATCCTCTGAAATCTAGGCAGAGGTTCCCCAGCCTCAATTCTTGACTTCTGTGCATACACACTCCCAACACTATGTGTAAGCCCCCACACCTTGGGGATGCATCCTCTGAAGCAATGGTCTAAACTATATGTTGAACCCTTTTAGCCACAGCTGGGATGCATGGCCCCAAGTGTTGAGACTGCACAAAACAGTAATGCCCTGGGCCTGGCCAACAAAACCATTTTTCCTCTTAGGCCTCCAGGCCTGTAATAAGAGGGCTTCCATGAAGACTTCTTACATACCCTGGAAACATGTTCCCCATTGTCTTGGTGACTAATATTTAGCTGTTCATTACTTATGCAAATTTCTGGAGCCATCTTGAATTTCTCCTCAGAAAATGGGGTTTTCTTTTCTATTGCATCTTGAGCCTGCAAATTTTCTGAACTTTTATGCTCTGCTTTCCTTTTAAAGATAAGTTCCAATTCCAAACCAAATATCTGTGAATGAATAAAACTGAATGCTTTTAAGAGCTCACAAGACACATTTTGAATACTTTGCTGGTTAGAAATTTCTTCCACCAGATACCCTAAATCATTGCTCTCAAGTCCAAAGTTCTATAGATCTCTAGGGAAAGAACAAAAAGCCACCAGTCTCTTTGGTAAAGCACAACAAGAGTCACCTTTGCTTCAGCTCACAACAAATTTCTCATCTCTGTCTGAGACCACCTCAATCTGGACTTCATTGTCCATATCACTATCAGCATTTCAGTTGAAACCATTCAGCAAGTGTTTAGGCAGTTCCAAACTTTCCCACATTTTCCTCTCTTCTTCTGAGTCCTGTAAACTGCTTCAGCCTCTGCTAAAGTTGCTTCCACATTTTCATGCATCTTTATAGCAGCACCCCACTCTACCAGTGTTGATTTACTGTTTTAGTCCATTCTTGTGCTGCTATAGACAATTGCCTGAAACTGGGTAACTTATAAAGAAAGAAGATTTAATGGACTCACAGTTCAGCATGGCAGGGAAGCCTCAGGAAACTTATAATCATGGCAGAAGGGGAAGCAAACACATTCTTCTACACCTGGTAGCAGCAAGGAAAAGTGCCCAGCAAAAGGAGGAAAGAAAGCCCTTAATAAAACCATTCAATTTTGTGAGAGCTCACTCACTATCACAGGAACAGCATGGAGGTAACTGCCCCCATGATTCAGTTACCTCTCACCAGGTCCCTCCAACGACATGTGGCCGTTACAGGAACTACAATTCACCATGAGATTTAGATTGGAACACAGCAAAACTATATCACTGGTATAATCTATTTTATATACAATAGTTAGTAGCAGACAACACTAAGAGGATCCTAGTTCTGGCTAATTTATGCTCACATGAATGTTTCATAATTCTGACCAAATTAGAATAGGAGTGACATGCAATTATTATGTCTTCATAAACAGAAACATGAGGAAAAGCATAGTTATAATGTCTTGCCTATTTCAAATGTTAAAATGTAAACCTGTAAGCAGGGTCCTTTACCTCTGACTTTAATCAAACTGCAGTTTCAATTTTCCATATACATTTGTGTATCACATTTATCTTTGAACCAGATTATGTGGCAATAGCAACACTAGACTAATGGAACAGTCATTATCTAGTCTACTTTAGAAGTTTCAGCATTTATTAAATACATTTTCTACAAACAAATCAGGCCAAAATAGTTTAGAATCCTCTTTTCACTTTAAGATAAATAGCACTATAGGTAAGTACATGGAAAGATATGACAAATTGTATGTGTGTGTGTGTGTATGTGTGTGTGTGTGTGTGTGTGTTTGAAAGCCAGAAACTTAATATTTGTGTTAGAAAGATTTCCACAAAAAGATTGACAAATTACAAAAACAGAAGCATTTAGAAACAATGGTTTAATTATTTGGAAATATTGTTTACATTTATTATTTATGAGGATTAACTCATTCCTTGACAATGCTTTATAAATGTGGGATTATAATAGCCTGCTATGGAATGAACTTCAGAGCATTATAGGATAGCTTTCCAAAAGCATTTTTAAAGATTTGCTAAATAGTTTGACAATTTTCCTTTAATGTATTTTAATTCACCATAGAAAATTTCTGCAAAATCTGTATCCCATTTATATTCTATTCAATCAACTAAGTATTCTACATAAATGAATTAAAATAACCAATCATTTGAATTTTATCATTAGAAGTGAATATTTAATAATAATTGTATTTTTTAAAGAGTATATTATTTCTTAGGAGATTTTTAAATATTATTTAGCATGTCACACATTTTATCTTTTTGGCTTGCAGTATATCCACTTTCATTAAGACTAATTTTTAACTTCTTGTGTATTGTATTTTAAGAAGCATGCAGATTTCGGTCCACTGAACATTATAGACAAAATAATTCTCTGACTACAAGATTCTGATAAATTGAGGACCCATTTATATTCAACTTAAATATACATGAGTTAATATACATAGCCTATGTGGATGAGTGTGTTTATGAAACACTTTCTAACTTCTTGTTTATACTATCTATAAACATTCTATTTGAAGTTGGTTATGGAATTGTCCATGGCAGCTAGAATATGGAATACTCACTGGGTTGAGTTAGTGTGGAGAAATGAAATGATTAGCGTAAAAATTATTGAACAGTAAAATATAGTGCCATTACTAGATAAAGGACAGAAATGGGATATTGTTATCTCATGAGTTCTTATTATATATCAAGCTTTGTACTAAGCACAAACACAGTATTATCTGCTTTCAAAAAAAGTGAGGCAAATACTAGTTACTCTTATTTTGCTGTTGAAGAGACAGATGAACAAAGTGTCGTCATGCTTAATAGCAAATCAACTCCATTATGACTGCAGATTGCATGCTTCACAGTAGCATGCTGTGAGCACCAAGAGTTGGATGCACAGGACCCTGCATTGAGGGTGGAGTTTGCACTTTTAAGGCAAGGAAAAAAGCGGTATTATTGCATCACATGGGTTCTTGCATTATACTTTTTTTTTTGACATAAACAAGTGAGAAAACAGAATTAAGCAGGGGACTTGGTAACAAGTACAGAATAAATGTTTCACTATAGAGGTAGAAATGGAGCGGAAGTAACCAAATGATTGACTTGAGACAGCAGCATCAGTTGTGAAGAGTTTTTTAAACTCCTACTGCTTACTAAGGATGGAATTATTTGCCTGATGTAGGCGAGAGTAATGTAGTTTCACATGCAGGGAAAAGTATGTCTTTAAAGCAGAAGCTTGCTTTACAGTTAATACAAGAAGCAAATGTGATAAAACAAATTAGAATAATTAGTTATCAAAAGGTGTTTTATCTTTATTCTTGAAGCTAATGCTGTTATAGTTATCAGTAGCCTATAACTCACCTTTCTCAGTTTCTTTATGATAATCCTTTAGATGATGGTTTTGGCATGATGCTGTGCTTTACAAGTCTTATTTTCTAATGACTGGTAAATGCTGACCTATTGTTTTCTAAATTTTCAGACACAACCTGCATATTATATTTTAATTCTCAAACTCTGCAGGTAGCAATTGTTGCTGTTCTGTTACACTTGAGTTTCTGTTGAGCAGTCATAACATAATAACAGTTTCCTCAGTGATATTTAAGAGGACACAGAATGTGTGGGTGCTGCCAGGGAATAATAGATATTTGAAGTATAAAAAATTAAAAAGAATTTTAAAAATTGTTCTTTAACAGAAATTCCAATGTCTTATACAGTAAAGAGAATAAATACAGCATACATTGCAAAATGGTGTGCGTGGGGAAGGAGTGGTTATTAACTGATGAAATATTTGTCAGGGTGGCCTGGGTTATGCTGCAGTCAAAAACAGCCTCAACATTTCAGTGGCTTATGGTACATCTGAATCTAGATAATTATACAATATTGTCAGAAATCCCCCTCTTTATATCGCTATAGAACATGCTATGCTGTCTTTATTCTGTGGAGGGTGAGAAAAAGGGATCCTAGATTTCACAAGATCTCAAAAGGAGATCCAAAAGGCGAGATATAGAAAAGTTCTTGGTCATTCATTCCTAAGAAAGATTCTCCTTGGCTCTACATAAGTCACATATCTTTCTGGTCCAATTGCCAGGGGATGAAGTCATAATTTGTTAGCCAAAATTCATATATATGTGTGATGGTTACTTTTGTGTGTCAACTAGGTTGAACTATAATGCCCAGATATTTGGTTAAACATACTTCTGGATGTTTCTGTGAGGGTGTTTATTTAGATGAGACTAACATTTAATTTTTTTAGATCCACATGTAAGTAATATGATTCACTATTTTGCTTTCTGTGGCTTTATATGTCCTTTATATGCTGATTTTACTCAACACAATTTTCCCCAGGCTCATCTACGTTGTGACATGTGACAAGATCTTCTTTTATAGGGCTAAGTATTTCACTGTATATACATACATATACATGTACATATATGCCACAGCTTCTTTATTCATTTGTCCATCAACAGGCACTGAGTTTGCTTCCATATATTGGCCATTGAGAATAATGTTGAAATGCACATGACAGTGTAATTAACTTTAGGTAGTGGTGATTTAATTTGGGTATATTCTCAGAAGACAGGTTGTTGGGTCATATGGTACTTCTATTTTCAATTTCTTTAGAAACTCCCATACTGTTGTCCATAATGGCTCTACCAATCTATATTTCCATTAACAGTGTAAAAGAGTTTCCTTTTCTCCACCATCCTCACCAACATTTATTATTTTTGGCTTTAATTATAGGCATCCTAATGGGTATTATGTTGTGTCTCATAGTGGTTTCAATTTGAATTTCTGTGATGATTAATGATGCTGAGCATCTTTTTATATACCTATTGTACATGTTTATGTCTTCTCTGGATACAAAAAACCTCTATTCAGGTTTTTTGTCCATTTTTAAAATCAGGTCATTTGTTTTTCCTCTATTGACTTGTAAGAGTTCTCTACAAATTTTGGATTTTAACTCCAAAATACATGGTTTGCAAACATCTTTTTCCCAAACTGTAGGCTGTCATTTCATTTTTTAAATTAAATTTAATTTACTTTTATTTTATTTTATTTTGAGATAGAATCTCACTCTGTCACCCAGGCTGGAGTGCAATGGCATGATCTCAGCTCATTGCAACCTCCGCCTTCCAGGCTCGAGCAATTCTCTTGCCTCAGCCTCCTGAGTAACTGGGATTACAGCCACGTGCCACCACACGTCCAGCTAATTTTTGTATTTTTATTAGAGACAGGGTTTCACCATGTTGACCAAGCTGGTCTCAAACACCTGACCTTGTGAACTGCCCACCTCAGCCTCCCAAAGTGCTGGGATTACAGGTGTGAGCCACTGCACCTGGCCCAAGAGCTCTTGGTGTAACATTCAATAAATTGTTGCTATGGCTGACGTACAGGATTTCTCCTCTATGCTCTTTTCTAGGAGTTGTGTAGCTTCTAGTCATTCATTTAGGTCTTTTATTCATTTTCAGTAGATTTCTGTGTATATAATTATATAAGGATGCAATTTCATTCATTTGCATGTGAAAAATCCAGTTTTCTGAGTACCATTTATTGAAGAGATTATTGTTTCCTCATTGTGTTTTCTTGGTACTCTTGTAAGAACTGAGTTAACTATATGTGTTCAGATTTATTTCTGAGTTATCTAATCTGTATCACTGGTCTATGTAAATGTGGACTCTAAAAAATTAATATACAGGGATAGAGAATAAAACTGATCATCAGGAGTGTGGCCAGGAGGCACATATGAGGATATATATTCAGAGGATACAAATAGTATATATGTAGGATGAACAAGTCTAGGGATCTAATGTACTCTATGAAAAATGTAGGTAATAACACTGCACTGTAATGTATTTGGGATTAATGCTAAATGATTGCATTTTAGCTACTTTTACTTCAAAAACAAACCAAAAAAGGGTACTATGTGAGCTGATGAATGTATGAATTTGCTTCACTAGAGTAACCTTTTTACTATTTATATGTGTAATATAACATCATGTTGTGTACCTTAAATATACACAACAAGATTCATTAAAAAATAAAATGTCATGGTCACGAAACATAAAATATGGCTGAAGAACTACTCCAAAATAGAGGACACTCAAGATATATGGTAATGAAATTAAACATGTAAATCTATATTGGATTCTGGAGTGGGATAACAAATACAGCTATAAATTCGGACATTGTTAGGACAACTGGTGAAATATAAATGTAGACTGTGGGTTGGATAGTAAAATTATACCCAAATCTCCTAGGTTTTCATAACTGTACTGGGGCTATGTAAAAGAAGGTCTTTCTTCTAAAAAATACACACTGACATATTTAGGATAAAAAGAGAGAGATTTTTGTAGTTTTCATTTTTATTTATTTATTTTAATTTTTTATTTCAATAGTTTTTATGGTACAAGTGGGTTTTGGTTACATGGACGAATTGTTTGGTGGCAAATTGTGAGATTTTAGTGCACCCATCATCCTGAGCAGTGTACACTGTATCCAATTCATGTTCTTTTATCCCTTACTGATTAACCCTCCCCTCCTGAGTCCCCAGAGTCCATTATATAACTTTTTATGTCTTTGTGTCCTCATAGCTTAGATCCTCCCACTTACAAGTGAGAACATATGATCTTTGGTTTTATGTTCCTGTGTTACTTTACTTAGACTAATGTCCTCTATCTCCACCCAAGTTGCTGCAAAATATATTATTTTGCTCTTCTTTATGGCTGAGTAGAATTCCATGGTATATATATATACTCCATTTTCTTTATTTATGTATTTGTTAACAGGCACTTAGGTTGGTTCCACATCTTTGCAATTATGAATTGTGCTGCTACAAACATGAATGTGCATGTGTCTTTTCATATAATAACCTCTTTCAGTTTGAGTAGGTACTTAGTAGTGGGATGCTGGATCAAATGGTAGAACAACTTTTAGTTCTTTAATAAATCTCCATACTGTTTTCCATAAAGGTTGTACTAATTTACATTGCCACCAGCAATGTAATATTGTTCCCTTCTCATCACATCCAAGCCAACATCTATTGTTTGTTGACTTTTTAATTATGGCCACTTTTCCAAAAGTAAGGTAGTATCACATTGTGGTTTTAATTTGCATTTCCCTGATGATTAGCGATGTTGAGCTATTTAAAATATGCTTTTTGGTCATTTGTTTGTCTTTTTGTGAGAAATGTGTATTCATGTCTTTTGTCCACATTTTGAGGGGATTTTTTTTGCCTTGCTGATTTGTTTGAGTTCCTTATAGATTCTGGATATTAGTCGTTTGTTAGATGCATAGTTTGCAAATATTTTCTCCCATTCTGTGGATTGTCTGTTTACTCTGCTGATTATTTTGCAGTGCATAATGTTGTTAGTTTAATTAGGTATCATTTATTTATTTGTTGTTTTGTTGCATTTACTTTTGGAGTCTTAGTCATAAATTCTTTGCCTAAGCTAATGTCCAGAAGAGATTTTTCAATATTATCTTTTAGAATGTTAACGGTGTCAGGTCTTACATTTAAGTCCTTGATCCAACTTGAGCTGATTTTTGTATAAGGTGCTAGATAAGGGTCCAGTTTCATTCTTCTACATTTGGCTTGCCTGTTTTCCCAGTATCATTTGTTGACTAGGGTGTCCTTTCCTCACTCTGTTGTTGTTTGCTTTGTCAAAAATCAGTTGGCGGTTAAGTATTTGGCTTTATTTCCAGGTTCTCTATTCTGTTCCATTGGCCTAAGGGCCTACTTTTATACCAGTACCATGTTTTATGTTAACTACAACCTTGCAGTATAATTTGAAGCCCAGTTATGTGATTCCTCCAGATTTATTCTTTTCATTTGCTATTGCTTTTTCACTCAGTATTTGGCTATTTGGGCTCTTTGTTGGTTTCATATGAATTTTGGGATTTTTTTTCTAGTTCTATGAAAAATGGTGATGGTATATTGATAGAATTACATTGAATCTGTAGATGGCTTTAAGCAATACGATCCTTTTCACAATACTGATTCTTCCCATCTATGAGCATGGAATGTGTTTCCTTTTGTTTGTGTCATTTTTTATTTGTTTCAGCAGTGTTTTGTATGTTTCCTTGGAGAGATCTCTCACGTTGTTGTTTAAGTATATTCTTAGGGATTTTTTTTTAACCTATTGTAAAGGGGATTAATTTCTTTATTTGATTTTCCACTTGGTCATTGTCAATGTATAGTAGTGCTACTGATTTGTGTACATTAATTTTGTAACCTGAGACCTTAATGATTGTATTTATCAGATCAATGAGTCTTTTGGATGAATCATTAGGGTTTTCTATGTATATGATTGTAGTATTGGCAAACAGCTCTAGTTTGACTTTCTTTCTTCCAATTTGAATGCCCTTTACTTCTCTCTCTTCCCTGATCGCTCTGATTGGGACTTCCAGTACTATATTGAATAGAAGTGCTGAAAGTGGGGATCCTTGGTTTGTTTCCGTTTTTAACTTGTTCTAGCTTTTGACTTTTCTTCATTCAGTGTGATGTTGGCTGTGGGGGTGTCAAATATTGCTTTTATTATTTTGAGGTAAATCTTTTTTATGACTAGTTTATTGAAGGTTTTTATTGTGAAAGAATACTATATTTTATTAAATGCTTTTCCTGTATCCATTGAGATGATCATATGGTTTCTGTTTTTAATTCTGTTATTGAATATAACACATTTATTGACTTGTGTATGTTAAAACATTCCTACGTCCCTGGGATAAAAGGGATGTGATCATGATGTATTATCTTTTTGATGTACTATTGAATTTGGTTAGCTAGATTTTGTTGAGGATTTTTGCATATATGCTCATCAGGGATATTAATTTGTAGTTTTTTGTTTTTTAAGGTAGTTTCCTGGTTTTGATATTCGAATATTACAGGCCTCATAGATTCATTTAAGGAGGACTCCCTCATTCTTAATCTTTTAGAATAGTTTCAGTAGGATTGGTACTAATTCTTTGACTGTCTGGTAGAATTCAGATGTGAATCTGTCAGGTCCTGGGCTTTTATATTGTTGTTGGCAATTTTTTGATTACAGATTCAATCTCATTGCTGTTATTGGTCTACTCAGGGTTTCTATTTCTTTCTGATTTAATCTAGGAGGGTTGCATGTTTCCAGAAATTTATCCATTTCCTCTAGATTTTCTAGTTTATGCAAGTAAAGGTGAGTGTAGCAGTCTCAAATAATCTTTTGTGTTTCTGTGGTATCAGTTGTAATGTCTCCAGGTTTGATTCTAATTGAGTTTATTTGGATCTTTTCTCTTTTTTTCTTGGTTAATTTAATGAAAGATCTATCAATTTTGTTCATCTTTTTAAAAGCTCAGCTTTTTGTTTCATTTATCTTTTGTAATGTTTTTGGTTTCAATTTCATTCTGCTCTGATCATTGTTATTTCTTTTTTTCTGCTGCCTTTGGGTTTAGTTTGTCCCTGTTTCTCTAGTTATTTGAGGTGTGACATTAGGTTATCAATTTGTGCTCTTTAACTTTTTGATGTAGTCACTTCATACTATAAAGGTCCTTTTCACCGCTTTTGTTGTATCCCAGAAATTTCTATAATTTGTTTCACTATTACTATTTATTTCAAATAAGTTTTTTAATTTCCATCTTGATTTCGTTGTTAACTCAAAAATTATTCAGAAGCAGATTAGTAAATTTATATGCATTAGTACAGTTTTGAGAGTTCCTTTTGGAGTTGATTTATAATTTTATTCCATTGAGGTCTGAGGAGATACTTGATAGTATTTTTATTTTTCTTAAATTTATTGAGACTTTTTTGTGGCCTGTCATATGGTCTGTCTTGGAATAAGTATATTCTGTGTACTGATGAGAAGAATGTATATTCCGCAGTTGTTGGGTAGAATGTTCTGTAAGTATCTGTTAAGTCTTTTTGTTCTAGGGTATAGTGTAAGTCCATTGTTTCTTTGTTGACTTTATATCTCAATAATCAGTCTAGTGCTGTCAGTGGAGTAGGGAAGTTCCCCACTATTATTGTGTTCTTGTCTATCTCATTTCTTAAATCTAGTACTAACAGTTTTATGAATCTGGGAGTTCCAGTGTTAGCTGCATATGAATTAGAATTAGAATGTCTTCTTGTTGGATTGATCTTTTTATCATTATGTAATGACCTTTGTCTTTTTTACTATTGTTGCTTGAAAGTCTGTTTTGTCTAAGAATAAATACTCTTGCTCACTTTTGGTTTCTATTTGTGTGTCCACGCCTTTCCTTTGGCTTTTTATGAATCCTTACATGTTAAGTGAATCTCTTGAAGACAAAAGATATTTGGTTTGTAATTTTTTTATCCATTCTGCTATTCTGTATCTTTTAAGTGGAACATTTCAGCCATTCAATCTCACTGATTCAATCTCACTGCTACATCCCTGGGATAAAAGGGATGTGATTAATTTATATTAATCTTTAATATTGAGATGTGAGGTACTAATTTATTCATCATATCAGTTGCTACTTAGGTACCTTGAGGTTTTTTTATTTATTATTATTATTTTATTGTGTTACTATTATACAGACTTTGTGAGTTTTAAGCTTTTAAGAGATTCTGTTTGGTGCATATCAAGCTTTTGTTTCAATAATTAGAACTTTTTTCAGCATTTCTTTTGTTGTTCATTTGGTAGTGGCAAATTTCCTCAGGAGGTGTCTAAAAATGCCTATTTCCCCTCCATTTATAAGACTTAGTTTTGCTGAATACAAAATTCTTGGCTGACAGTTACTCTATATAAGGAGGATAAAGACGGGACCACAAACCCTTCTAGCTTGTAATGTTTCTACTGAGAAGTCTGCTATTAGTATGATAGATTTTTCTTTATAAGTTACCTGACGCTTTTGTCCCACAGCTCTTAGAATTCTTTTCTTTGTGTTGACTTTAGATAGCTTGATGACAGTGTGCCTTAGTGAATATCTTTTTGACATAAATTTCCCAAGAGTTCTTTGTGCTTCTTGTACTTGGATACGTAAATCTCTAGCAAGGTCAGGGAAGTTTTCCTTCACTATTCCCTCAAATAAATTTTCCAAACTTTTGGTCTTTTCTTCTCCTTCAGGAACACTACGTATTCATAGATTTGGCCATTTTACTTAATCCCATATTTCCTGGAGACTTTGTTCATATCGTTGGTTATTTCTTCTCATCTTTGATTGGGTTTATTTGAGAGTCTTGTCTTTGAGCTCAGAAATTCTTTTGTCTACTTGTTCTTCTCTGTTGTTGAAACTTTCCACTGCATTTTGTATTTTCCTAAGTGTAAGTGTGTCTTTCATTTTCAAAAGTTCTGAATAGGTTTTCTTTATAATATCTACCTCTCTAGAAAATTATTCATTCAATTACTGAATTGGTTTTGAAATTTCTTTATGTTGATTTTCAGCTTTTTCTCGTATCTCCTTGAGTAGCTTAGTCAACATTCTAAATTCTTCATCTGGTATTTCAAAGATTCAGCTTGGTTTGGATCCATTGCTGGGGATTTAGTGTGGTTTTTAAGGGTTTTGTAGAACCATGTTTTTTCATATTACCAAAATTACTTTTCTGGTTCCTTCTCATTTGAGTTGACTATTTCTTCTAATTATTCTTGAATTTATTTTTGATTTGCCTGTTTTTCTTTATTTCTTTTTCCCCTTAAGGGTGTGACTTTAATGTTTATGCTTTATTATAGCCTAATTTGATTCCTGATGCTTTTACAGGTGAAAGCTCTTTGAGTTTTTTGGTAATGGAGAATCTCAGTATGACGACTTCCTTAGATGCTGGTTGTAGTAGCTATGAACTTGGTGTGTGGGTAAATTCACTGTCTCTTATGGGGTTGGAATGACAGAGGTCTCTTGAAGCTTACCTCACTCCTTTGTTTTGTGTATTTCTTTCTTTATTCAGCTTTTCCCCAGTATTCTATTTACTAAGTTGATGGTTCGGGCTTCAGGCCATTAAGAGAGGTATCCCTGGATAGGAGCCTGGTGTAGCTAAAGCAAGTGGGCAAATGCAATACCCAATGATGGGCAGAGGTCCCAGCCTTGATGAAGGTGGCTAGGGGAGCTCCCAGTTAGACACACTGAGGTCTTATCACACTGAGATCTTATCAGGGGGAAGAATGGCAGCCACTTTATCGCCCCTGTCAGGTCAGCAAAAAAGCTATCCACCTCCAAGACTCACTCCTATCCCACGGTTGCAGATATCCAGATCAAACAGGCACTTCTTTTCATCTGTTGATGGTCCCAGGAAAGAAGAATTGTGACTCTTCCTCTCTTGCAAACCTGAACCTGAGGCATGCTCCTCCTGTAGGGATTTGGTCAACCTGAAAAGTTCTAGGAAGGCTGTCTGTAGGTGCACGCATGCCAGGATCTCATGGAGAAGCCTGAGCTGTGTCTTCAGTGGTGGAAAAAGGGGAAAGAAGAACCCTTCTCCAAAGGGGGAAAGAAACCCTTCATAAGCACCAAGTCTGCCTGACTTTTGGGGTAGAGCTTCCGACTTTCCCTGCTGAGCCCAGCATTGCAATTGTGTCTCTCCTAAAAGAAACTTCCCACCAGTGGAAAAATCTGGAATTCAAGAACTGCCATTTGGATTCTTTTGTCCTATGGGGTGTTCCATTGAGTAGAACTTTTCCCCTTCCCCTAGGAGTAAGCGTTCCAGAGAGCCAGACTACCATGACTGCTATTGCTCTTCTGAGTTTAGCCACCCTGTGGGGCTGCCACAATCCAGGCTGGTGCTGGAGAATGTCTGCAAGGCAGTCAGTATGTGTTCTGTTCTCAAGTCTCCCAGCAGGGGTTCTAGCACTAGCTCTGATGGGGGATGGGAGTGGCAGGGGAGTAACATAGACTTTGTTATAGACAGCCTTAGTGTGTTAGATTTCTTAAATGCCAGTTATAATAGCAGGGAACCGGTCATGTGGACAGACTTAGGACCTCCTCCTCATTAGCCAGAGCATTGCAGGCAATAGGTTAGCTTAGGTAACACACTGGTTTTCTCCTTTCTTGGAGCAGTGTTATTCTACCTAGAGATGCTGTAATGAACTCTGTTGGTTGGCCTCCAACCAGGAGGTGACACTTGTAAAACAGTGCCAGCTACAGTAATAGCGGTGGAATCTGAGCTTTCCCTATGTTGTCCAGGGAAAGCATTTTGGTTTTTCAAGTGATTGACAGGGCCATAAAGCTACCAAAATTTCTGTCCTTCATGTTACGCTACCAGGACAGGCGGAGGGGCACAGTTAGGTAGGGGCTGGGTCAGGCAGGTCTGTCCTCTGACTCACCATGTGTGGGCAAGCTATGGACCCTGTGGGGTTGGGAATGCAATTCTCAGGCTGCTGCTGTAGTGCTCCAGAGGGGAGTATAACTCGCTGCTGCACAGAAGAGTTTGCGCAAGAAGTGGGGAGTAATAGGCAGCAGTAAGCCTCACCCACATCCCACGTAGTTAGCAAGGCATACCTTACCCTCACAGCACTCCACTAGCAGCACTGGGCTAAGTTCCAGGCAGCTTGTGCTCAGAACTCAAACTTGCCCTAGGCCATAAGCTTTCTCTGTAGAGATAGCAACTGCCCCCATGCCCTGGATGCAGCGCACTTCTTGCTCACTCCTCAGGTTCTGGCCAAGAGAATTGATCCTCACTTGATATTATATTGTGAAATTCAGCTGGGTACTTCTTTCAAACTGTGACCATTATCTGAGCTAGTTGACTAATTTCCCCAGGGTCCTCTGTGAGATATACTATGGAATGGCTTCACTTGGTCCACGCTGGAGACTGAGAATGCCCAAAAGTCATTTTCCAACACTGCTTCTACTTTTATATTTCTCACTGGTCCTTAAATCAGTTTCAGCCCTAGGTAGAGGTAAGGCCTTCCCCTGTGACCTAGATTTTCAGGTTTCTGGTCAGAATGTGTATCCTAAAGGCAGTCTCTCCGTATCTTACTCTCTGGGGACTTAATAGTTTTTTACCTGTCTCGCAGTGTGGGCTGCAGCTGGTTGCTTCTTTCAATGAGGCTGTGGATTGTTTTGGTTTCCTATTAAGCTCCTGTGTTGCTTCTTGGAAAAAAGTTCACAGTGAGAATCTCTACACACTATTTGGTCCTTCCAATCTGCCTCCAATTGGGGAGCTTGGAAAATAAAAACAAAAACTAAATTTAAAAAATGAGATTAATATTTAAATTGGTGGATTTTAAGTAAATCAGATAATCCTCCGTAATATGAGTGGGCTTCATCTAATAAGTTGAAGGCCTTAGCAGATCAGATTGACCTACCCTGAGCAAGAACAAATTTTGCCAACAGACGGCCTTTGTATTTGAACTGCAACGTAAGTTCTTTCTTGCTAGCCTATCTATCAGATTTTGGACTTTCAAGCCTTCATGATAGCATGAGCCAATCCTTAAATGAAAATCTCTCTCTCTCTCTCTCTCTCTACACACACACACACACACACACACACACACACACACACACATAGACACACACACAAAATTAATTCTGTTTTTCAGGAAAATGCTAATACATGGACAGTTACCAGAAGAAAAGAGAAATGAGCACACAATATATAATAATGATAGATGTCCACTGCATAATTTCTGTTTAAATTACCAGACTGCTGCAGTTTCAAGCACATTAAGAGATCACATATATTTAAAGTAAACTATAACTTTCAATACAAAAGGATATTATACCTATTAAATAAAATTTTTTAAATTCCTACCAGCAAAACAAGAGAGAGAGAGAAAAAAAAAACTGCAATTCCCCAGCCTAACAATTACTGATTATACCACTTGGTAAATTTTCTTCTAATTTCTTTTATACATAGCTGTATTCACATTTAAGGTATATACTTTGAAAGGGTATTTGTCACAGGGAGGCTGAGTACTCTGCTATAATTTGTCTTTACTTCAGGACCCACATTAATGAAGCAGCCATTATCTGAAGTATTGCCAATCAAGGTGTTAGAGGGAAAGAGAAGCCCTGTAAGGTCTCACACCAGGAACAAAATGTTCCAGCCCAATATTACAAGAGCCTTTTCATTCACAATTAATTGACCATAACTGGTCATATAGTTATACCCAAACAGAGGATCTTGGAGGTTTGCTTGGATAATAGGAAGCCAGAAATGCTTATTGAATAACACTAAAGGCTACCACAGTTCTTAATGCATAGAGATTTATAATTGTTAATCCCAGGTCTGGCTGAAATATTCAAGGAGTAGGAACCTAAAATGACTGTCTTGGTATGCTCTACCCTTTAGTAATCCAGAATATGTGACTCATTCATGATTTTTCACTTCTCCGAGCAGGTTGGAGCCATATAATCAGGCATTTGTCTGAATTAGCCTAAGAATGGCATCATTTGTAAATTTTTATTACATTTATTAGGACTGGACTTGCATATGATTTATATGGTATAGAACACTACCTCTAAGAAAACCAATGTGATAAATTGTAGTCATCTGTTCTTCACAGAGTTAGATAAATGAGAAAAAGAGAGGAATTGATTGAGCAAGAGAAACAAACAATTCAGAGAAGCTGGGAAGGAATGGAAACAAAAGCACGGCTGTTCTGCTTTGAAATTTATATGAAGCTAATTCTAAATTGGTGAGATGGAGAGAAGGAAACGAGAATGATCTGAATAAAACTCACACTTATTTTTTGTAAGTCTTTTCCTAAGTCTCTAATTAGAAACATTTTCCTTCTTGTTACATGGGCCGAAAACCCGTAAAGCTATATGCTTCCAGTGTTCATTGGATTCTCACCATTCCAAAAAGATAGGCTTTCAGGAGTGTTCATTCATTAATTTTATTTCTGCTGTAGGGAAGAAAAGGGATGATTTCTTTCTTCACCTCTCATAAGGGTCATGGCCAACATTCCTATAATAAAAGACAGTTTAACAAGAGAAAACCATACCAAATTTATTTAATCAAAGTTTTACCTGACATGGGAGCCTTCAGAAATGAAGACCCAAAGACCCAGGGAAAACGGTCTATTTTTATATTTTTATGCTTAAATTCAATGAAGAACAGGCAGCTGTGTAGAAATGTGACTGAAAAAAAAGAGTGTGATCAAATGGTAATAGACTGAGAGAGAATCCTGGCAAGGCTTGTGTGTTCAGATTCTTCCTGGCCTCTTTGTGTAGCATCATATTTCCCCCCTCTCAGATTTAGGGCAGGCCCCTTCTGAAATTAGGGTTTCAAGGGAAAGGAAAAGGGGAGATAGTGACATTTTCAAGTTCTATGGGTTACTTTGGGGGACAAAAGTTCTAGCTTCTATGACCTGACTTGGGGAAGAGGAATTCAGGTCTCTTTGACTCACTTCAGAGGAGAATGTAGGGCAGGAGTCAGGAGGATGGGTGAAGGTCAGGACCTTCCTTCTGAGGCCTATCCAAATTCTTTCAGTTCAAAGTACTCAGCATGCCAAGGTATCAAACTTTCGGGTATCATTTTCCAAGCCCCAACACTATCCATTATGGACAGGTTAAAATTCTCACAAGGCCATGAATACTCTTTGAAGAGTTTCCAACTTTTTTGTTGTTACTCTAGAGCTAGGCAGGGTATTTTAGTCACTTTAGATAAGAAATATTTTGAGAGGGTTTTATCAATTAGTTGTTAGTGCTTTAAAAATCATCCCAAATAGAGTGACTTGAGACAGTAATTTATCATTTTTCATGAGTCTGTGTAGTTACTCTCTGTTAGCTTATCAGAGTTAGTTCAGCTGAACCACTTTGAAGATTTAAATTTGACTCATTTGTGTGTCCGGGGCCAGCTGGGAATGGCCCCATGTATCTCTCAGCCTTCTGGGTTAATTTGGCTAACTCAAGCATGCCCTTTTCATGACATTGACAGAGGCATACTAGCAGACAGGCTAAATTGTGCAAGTATCTTCAGAGACACTCCTTGAATTACTTCTTTTAACATCCCATTGTTGAAAGCAAACCATGTGACTACAGATTTTTGCCTGCCCTCTGTGGGATAGCACTGAATGGTTATGTGATTAATGGTATGGATACATGGAGAATTAAGAATTGGGGCTATTAAATATAATCTTCCAGAGCGGCAATTTATAAATTAAAACTTAATTAAAAAAAAAAATCTCTGTAAGTATCAAAGAGCCTTTGGTGCAGTAGACCTTCTCAGGGAATTCTCATCTTGCTCATGTTATGCAAGTGTCATTATCACCATCAGAGTGTCCATATTTTAATGAGATATTATGTTCTTAACATTGTTTTAAGCCCCTAATTATAGCAACTTACATAAACTTTCCAATCTTTAGCAGTAAGTAAACAAAAGTAAACATATTTACAAGGCTTTAACATTTCAATTCAGTTGCTTCATTTATACCAATTCTTTTATTCATTGAATAATTGTTTATTAAAGCCTACATTTTACATGACCTTAGGCATCCTCACCTTCCAAATCTCATTTTTGTCACAATCAGAGAGTGCTTAGAAGCCAGTGAATCAAACACTTGGATTTTCTTCTACATCTGTGTTTTACTGCTGTGGAGTTAGACCTTGCCAAAATATAAAGTCATGCTTATAGTCTTAACATTTTCCAGACATGTAGATTTGAGAGCAAGAGACTTGAAGTATTATTTGTAGGTTTACCCATATGAGGAAGATAATGATGATTGTAATCTGGAATCCTAGTATTAATAGTGAAGTGAAAACACTTTACACTAATATTTAGAAAGACAGTAAACACAGAAACCAGATAATTCCACTTTTAAGGATCCACCACACATAATACTGCCACAGCCATAGTTTATGAGTAATCTGATAGGATATTTATCACAGTATATTCCACTTCATAGCTATCTGTCTCATGTCCATAAACACAGAGATATATTCATGGTATGTCACTGCTTAAAGATATTTGATAACTCCCTATTTTTGAAGCATAAATTTGAAAGATATATCATTTTAGGCTCATCATTATCTGACCTTACTTTATTTTCTACCTTTTTATTTCAAATATCAAGCTTTCAGATAAAGAAACTTCTACTATATATCAAAATAGCTCAGTTTTTTCCTACCTGATACTTCTGATGATTCTAAGAATACTCTACCTACATTTGTTGGTGACTCCAATATCTGGATCAATTTAGAAAGCATTCATTAAATGTCCATCATGGCACTTGTAGGAGGTAGTTATTCTTGCCCCATGCTCAGTAACATTTGATGTGTTATTCTCCCTTTCACATTCAGCATTCTATAGTAGCAATTTATCTGTATAGCTACATCTATCTCTGTATCTAACATTGCTCTACTGATACTGAATGCCTGCCTGCTCTGCTTATTACCTATCACTATACTTTCATGAATTCACAGGACATATTTTTTTAAATACTGAGGTCCATCATCCTCATTTCTGTTTATTCACTCAAAGGGTGTTTACTATGTGCTCATTATTGAAATGCTTAAAAGTATAAACATTGATATGAGAATGTTTGGGTGTGAACTATACCTCTTCCGTTTATGACCTTTGTAACCTTGGACATGTCTTCCAATCTCTCTGTGTTTTAGATTACCTGTCCTAAATTTGGGGTAATGGTAATAGTTAGCTCATAAAGATGTGTCAAAAATTTGATAAGTATAAACAGCTTAGAACATCCTAAGCTGGGTCAGAGATAATACTATGTGTCCATCAAACTCATTCCATCTCTTTTCTGCCCACTTAGCTAAAGAACATTTTCCATTGCCGTTATAGTTAGATTGGGGCCACTGTCAGTGTTCTAGCAAATGAGTACAGATAAGATGCGTTTCCCATTTTCAGTTCTGGCTTATAAAACCTCTTTCACATGCAAACATTGTTTTCTCTTTCTGTTCCATGGCCTCTTAGACATGTTGTTTGGAAAATAAGAATGCTACAAAGTAAAATGACTGTGTAACCTGACTCACAGCATGGGTTAGTATCTTCCCCTAGCCCAGTCTACATTAAACTATGATATGAGAAATAAACAAATATATACTGTGTTATGCCACTGAGATTTGCATGTGTGTTTCTTTGTTGTAATAGCACCCTCTAATACATAATTCTACTAAACTTAATTGCTAATATTCTACACCAGTCACTGTAATAGAAACTGAAGTTATAGAGACAACAACTCCTACTTTTCAAAGAGTTTACAAAATTGTTAGTGAGACAGATAAATAAGTTGGTAATTGCATTTATAGATAATTATATATACCACCTGATTGGGGAAACCCTTCCCAATGAACCCAAGCCAGAGTGATCATTTGAACTCAAGTTTCCTGCTCTAAATCCAGGGTTCTTTTAGTTATATCACGTAAACTTTGTCTTTCGTTGATAAATGGTGAATGATAATGGTAATATATTGTCATGCAGATTTAAATAATTGACTTAACAGGACATAAAATATTAACTTGTTTATACTATGAGAGCAAAAACTTTGGTCCAGAAAATGGAAATATGTTTTTCATTGTTCCCATATTAATACAAACCTCTAGGCTACTTGAATTTTCTCTTTTTAAAAAATACTAAGTAATATCTTATAAACCTCATAGCCGCCCTTTAATAACCTAATGCAAAGGCTTCTTTCAAAAATCCTCATTCATCTTTAGCATTTTGCCTCTTGTGTTCTTGAAGGTTTTTGTCAGAAATATTTTATTTTTCTCAAATCTCTTTTCTAGCAGAAATTTTATACTTCTGCCTCTTAAGTCAGAGCTTCAATCTACTGGATCTTCTAAAAATATAGATGCCTAGGCTCAGTTTCAAGTATATTGAATCGTAATATTCAAGGCAGGCCTTTGAATGTGTAGTTGTTAAAAGTTCCATAAAATAGAAGTATTTTGACATTTAGCTGGGGTGCGAGAATGTCTGCTTTTCATATAGGCATTCTGCAAAATGTTGTTCATGTTCCTCTTGCATTATATATTGTTTTCTCCCTCTTTCCTTTTTCTTTTAATCTCTACAGGTTGTTTTATTCTTATATTTCCAAAGCATTTGGTGACTCTCTGAAAAGAGTCCTGAGGTCTCAATGTGAACATCTCATTTTTGTGCCTGTCACTTTGAAGGACAAATTTAACATGTCTCGACTTTAAATGCCTGATACTATCATGGAAAACTTAAAGTTTTGTCTTTGCCCATCATCTATGATGCCAGATATGACAGAATAAGATAGCGAATGAGAAGAGAGAAAGAAGGATAGAGTAAGAGCACTGTGAGCAGTGGGAAAACTGAAAGGAGAAAGAAACAGGTTAATGTGCATCAGCCACATTAATAAACGAATGCCTGCTTTGCTGGATTATATATAAAGTCAGTGTTACAGTACATTTTTATGTATTTGACGAAAGAGTATAAAAACAGATCTGCACTAATAAGCTCAATTGATTAATTAATTTCAACAAAAGAAGAAAAGTATGTATACATGGGTGTATATTTTATATATTAAGTTAAAATGCAATACTATTTTAACTTATTTTAATTTGTTGCTCAAGTGTACCTGCTTTAATCAGTGGGAGGTTTTTGTTTTTGTTTTTTTCCACTTGGCTCCTGTGTCTCTTTGTCATACTGCCATAATTGTAAAATTTATTTTGTTTTGCTACATTTTTTTAGAACTTACTCTTTTGCACTTATGAAATGCTCCAGGCTCGTCTTGGATATTCTCTTCCCAGTCAGGGTATCAGCCATTTCTCCAAATGAATCTTATGTTTCGTTTGTCTGTTTGTTTTATTCCTTTTGTGAAAGAGAATTTTACTGGACCTGGGCATTAGGTATGCTCATCGCTACTGGAATGTAATTGCTACTTATTGTCTTTTTTAACATCATAAATATCTAGCAAGATTATACACAGCATGTACATGTTATAATTGATTTATTTAATATATTTAATACATTTTATCTAATCAAGCAAATAAGAATATCATTTGTTGAATAATTTTCAAAACCGTGCTCTGAAGGCTATATCATTTGAATGTACCATATGTATACATTTATACATTTTTGGGCCTTTAGAATTTATCAAATCTTATAGTGTCAAAAGATGAAGAATTTAGCCTGCTTATAGTTCTTCCCTTTGCCCCTAAAATTTACATTTAATTTATTTTTATTACACAATATTTTAAAAGAATTATTTCTGATATATTTAGAAAACTCATATTTGGAATACATTAAAAAAATGTGTGTACATTTTCTGAGCTTTGGAAATATAGGAGTGTTATTTTACTGCCTTTAGATGAGAAAGATGAATTGGCTCTATATAGCAATCTGATGTCACAACATTTTCCTTCAAATACCAGCAGAAATTGTTTTGTTGGCTAAATGTTGTCAACATTGTACAGCAGAAGTCTCAGGACATGCTCATAAATTAAATTGTGAAAGTAACTTTGTTTTCTACTGGACATTTGAAATAGTTTTCCTTAAAATTCATATATATGTAGCATAAATATATAAATTATTACATACAATTTATTTATATGGTACATATAAGTACCAAATGAATTACTGAAATGATCCAATTCATATATATATATATATATCATGTTTCATATTATATATATGGTTTGGATCATATTCATCCAGTTCATATTCAACCATATTGGATCCAATTCATATATATGATATAGATCATAATATATATATATATGTGTGTGTGTGTGTGTGTGCATATATGTATCAATTGGATCATTTTGACAATTAGTCTGGTACTTAGTGTGCTCTTCTAATGTACAAACTAATTTACATTTTTCTTTTCAGAAAATTGTGTCCTATTTTTAATTACTCAGATTTGATTTTCTTCTCTCATTTGTGACATCACTCATCTTAATATTCCCATTTTCTCTTTTCTGCCTCTATCATCTTCTCCTTTATCAAGTTAATCTTCTTCACATACACATCTTTATTTAAGGCTAATTTCTCAAGATTGTTCTCCGCATTGTAGGTTTAATACTGTATATTGTCAATTATACTTATCAGTGCCATATTTTAAATTAAATGTTTAGTACTAGATACTTATCTCTTCAAGTTCCACTTCACCTCTACTTACTTAATAATCCATTCTCTATTAATAACAGCACATTGGATTTTCATGTCATCATTTATTCAATCCTATAGTCTATTTAATGTTATATCATAACACAAATAAGATACCTCTAAAAATTTACCATCAGTAAATATTTTTCTCAAAATGTTTTCCTTCTGCATATCAAGCACAACCCTCAGTTCAGCATATATTAATAAGGTAAAGTACAAAATTTGTCATTATTCACATGACTTGGTGATTTTCAAATTGAATATTTATGAATATGATGTGGGAGGACTCATAAAATGTAAATCATTGGCCTCACTTAACCTATTGAAAAAATATTTTCTGGGATTGCAGGAGATTGTAGTGACTTTTACAACTATGTTTTCCTTTTCTTGTAAAGGCATACACATTCTAACCCATTGCTACGTGGCTTATGGTACATTCTATTGGTGTCTTGCTTTAAGCAATGGAATATAAGTTAATGTAACACATCCCACATCCAAGGCTGCGCTTCAAATAAAATTCTGTGGGTCTGATCCATCTCTTGATGTTGCCTCTGTAAAGAGATCCATATGTCCTACAATGTCTCAGTGGCTGTTCCTTCTGCTAAGTCCAAAACATGTAGAGCAAAGTCCCAGCAATCCTGTGCACTATACAGAAGTTTGTTTTTGTAAGGTCCTGAAATTGCAGTGCAGGGTGGGAGGGGAGTATTATCACAACAAAACTGACAAATGTGGGAAAACAGAGGCTAGGGAATTGAGCATTTGACAAGCTTCCAAAGTAAGGCTGCTGTAGGTGGTTAATGGAGCACAGGCTGAAAAGCATCAGCCTAGAGACCGGCAAAAGTATTGCTATTTCACTGATTTTTTATTTATTTGTTTTTTTGCTTTAGACCAAAACCACATTTGCAATGTCTAACAGTCATTCATCTAGCATAGCTCTGCCCAATAGAATAAAGATTGCCTGCTCACCATTCCTGATCTTTGGTTTGTGAGGAAGGCACATTTTCCAGACAATTTGAAGCAGTCTACCATTTTTCTCTTGCTGTAAACAATCCAATAAAACCGCACTCCCAGAGGGCTTCGTTCTGCCCATTTTCTGTCACTGAATCCACATCTCAGGATGCAGCACTCTATTGCTTTCTCACTCCTTCGTCCTGTAACACTGCTGAGGAATTTATTTGATAAGTGATGCAGACAAAAAGAAATACCAAATTAGGGGGAATAGGAAAATGAAGTCATTCATTTTGTCTGTCTGCCTCATAAAGCAGATCCAATGTGGTATGGAGTATGGCTAGCCTCCCTCAGATCAGCAAGTGATCCATCCCTCTGATGCAGAGAAACAATATTGAGTATATACTCTAATCTACTATCTCCTGCTTTTGTCCTGATATTCCATACCAGCATTTTTTGGTTATTAGAAATCTTCTTAAGGTCCAATACATTTCTATATCAATTTTTTGAATTCCTTTTGCTGCTATAACTTTCCTTCTTCTGTGTGTTCAGTGGAAGTCTAGTGAAAGCACTGGCTGGCTACCTTCTTAACCTGAAAATCCAAAATAATCTGGTTTAGAAGATTTTAAAAAGTCACAGTAACTAAATAACAACTAACATCTGGGGGGGGTCGAGGGGAGAGATGAACAATCTTGAGTTGAGAATATGAAGTAAACAAACAGTGGGGTAGCAGGCAGTACTGTTATAATGTTGGTCATGTGAAGCTCAGCAGGGTATCCTAGACCCTGCAGGAAGCTGCAGTCAAGATTACTATATGCGCTGCAAGTAGAAACAAGTCTATTGTGACTAAGAAAGTTGTTTTAAAAGATTCAAAGTCAGTTTTAAAAAGAAAGCACAAGTAATTCATTGTATTTATGATGCTTATCAAAGGCAACTAGAAAAAGTGTTGACATAAATAATCATTTTAAAACTCAAACAGTACGAATTTCCAAACTGCATCCTGTCTGGAATATAAAGACTGTCTTATAATATAATTCTTACCACTGTAGTCTTGACAACTTTCATCTTAGGAGGAAAAAATTATTCTGAAATTAATTCCTTACAATGCCCCTGGCCAAGAGATGAGATAAATTTCCCCACTCACTTCTTGCATATAGGGAAATTGAGGCATTAGAATTATGTGGAATAGATACATTATTAGCATTTTTATTATCATAATTTTAAGGGTGAAGGCATATGGCATTTTATAGGTTTCCTTGGCACATACATTTTGAGTGTTCTAAATTAACACAATAATATTCTCCTCTTGAAACAAATTCATTCCCCCTTCTAAGAGAACAGCAAACAAACACGTATCTCTTTGTTAGAAATACCTCCAGGCTCAAATTGAGAAAATGCCTGTCCCTGACTGATCACAGCTAATAAGGCAAAGATTTCACATACAAACTGATGTTGCTCTTCTAGGGATGTATTAAGTCAGACAATAGTGATGAATGTGAGATTTTTTTTCAGGGAAATCATAAAAATTTCATTCACACATAAATTAGTTTTCTTGTTATCTGACCGAGTAAAAGAGAACTAGGGCAAATAATCTAGTAGGAAAGCCTTTCCCAACATTTTCCACACCCAGTAGATTAAACTTCTGCCTACAGCATAAAGGGTAAGGACAGAACTCGTTCCCTTGAAGGAGCTTTGGAGGTGTTACACCCTGTAGAGTTCAATGAAAAGAAGAATACAAGTTGTGGATTTTCTAGTGAGTAAAGCATATAGTTGGGTAACAATTCAGGCCACATTTTATGCCTTATGAACTGGGTTGAACCATTTTCAGCTGTATATACTTTGCATTTATGTTTTTTAGAACATTTAAATAATTCTAATGAACACTTGAATATATTTAGTGGCTCATTAAACAATATTAAATGAGATAGTTTTTTAAAGGATAAGAGTTGTTAACTGCAACATGGTAATGATCACTTTACACAAATTGCTAACCTTATAGAAGCACATGGATATAGTTTTATTATTTCCAAATTTAAAAACCAATAATTAAATTGCCTATACCACCCTCTCATACAGTGTTCCCTAAGGGTGGTAGGTACCCTTCCATAAGCGTTGCTATAAAAATATAGATAAAATTTAACAAGGCTATAATTATAGATGAAAAATTATAACAAACCAATGTAGGGCCATAGTTAGATTTATGGGTCACTGTCTTTGGTTAACAAAACAGTGATTTGAATGTTGGAGAATATAAAACTTTACTTGATTTTTCAGAAAGCTTGAATGCCTTTAGTTATAAGAAAATATAAAATTAACAAAACATGACCTTTTTATTGATGAGACCTAATGTTCACCAGTCCAAAAACTGGTAAGTAGCAAAGCAATGTTAAGTTTTGTCTGTATCAAGCATGCTATTCTCATGAGAAAAATGGCAGAAGGCCTTTGAAACTGACTAGCAGGATCTTATTTCACCAGAATTTTGGTCCTTGGCAAAAGAAGATAGATATACCATGGATGAATCACATTTTCAAAGCAAAAGTTGAACATGTGAGAGCATGTACTTCATCTCAGAAAATTGGTAGAGGATTAGAAGTTCTAGGGGCATTACATTGTTTTAAATGTCAGAGGTATAGATTACTATGGTAAACACATAACTCCAAGTCCACTTTAGAAGACTGAGGTAACCAAATGGAATTGTACGGTGTAAAGTTTATGACTGCCAGAAAGGGGAAAGAATGTAGGGAAGAGAAATTTTTGTCCTGATTATATAAATTTCCAGTATTTTTTCAGAAATTATTTTTCAAAAAAGTTGGTGAAATTATGTTCCTAATCTAAAAAATGGGCTGGGGAATTAGAACTAAAGAATACTATAATTTTAATGCAGACCATGTCATGATGATTTCTGTGGCACGTGAACCACTCATTGCTGCAGTGGTGGATAATCGGATCTTAAAGAGGTATTTGATAGGCAAAGCTGGTGGCCGTACATTTTGGTGCCTAAAAAGAGATATAGGCCTTCAGTGCTTGAAGTGAAACTGTATGAAATGGTACATTGTTATTCTAGAGTTGCCAACTGCTGCTTTGTGATATCCTCTCCTTTTAAACTTGCCATTCCTATAGTTTCCATCATCAGTATCTTGCACCTGCCTCACACGTGTACTTGTCTGATAATTTTAGACAGGACAAAATATTCTTCTGGCCATAAACAGTGAACAACAAGAACAACAAAAATTAACTTTTGCCTGGGGCAAGTGTTGATTCAGTATTAGGGACAAGTTTTCTACAGATTCCTGAATTATTATTTTCCTTTTTCCCACGTTCACTGTTTCTTGGTGCTGACCACGATCCCAAAAGGTATAGTTGTAAATGCCATAATCCTAGATGTTGAAATTTTGAAAGTCTAATATCCTGAACTTCTCAAATCCTCAAAATCATAATCTGAGAAGATTTAAATCCTGAATGTTGAAATCCTGAATGTTGAAAGCCAGATTCTGAGGAAGGGATTAGTGTGCTTTCCATTGTAGGCAGGATAGTTGCATCATGTTAGGAGGAATTGTTACCTGGTTATTGTCTTTATTTGGAAATTAGGTACGGTTTAAGGAGATGCATATGAGTGCCAAATTAACAAGAGGTAAATTTGTGACCTTAATGTGTCAACTGAGTGCATTACATTAAGGAAGGAATACTTAGAAACCAAGGAAAGCATTATTTTGGGTGGTTGGTGAAGGTGTTTCCAGAAGAGATTAATGTATGGGTCCTGGTGGACTAGACAGACATTTATTCCAATGTTGGTGGACACCATTTAATTGGTTGGAGGCCCAGAGAGAACAAATGGGGGATGTAAATTGTCCTCTCTCTGAGAGTTGGGACAGAAAGAGTATTTCACTTCACTAAAATTCCAAAACATTTTAAAAAATCAAACTACACTTTAGAAGCTAAGAGAATTGATCCACTACTCTACTATAAAATACCATGGGATTCTGATTTCACATATTTTGGGTAATGTCTGTGCATCTCCTCACCTGGCTTTACAGTGGTGGCAAAATCATAATAGCGTCTTAATGTAGAGTCTTACATAAACTGGAGTCTGGCCTTCTTGTGCATTCCTAATCTTTTTGAGATTAGCTAAATTAAGAAAATTCGACAACTTTCTAGGGTTAATCATCAGATCCCTGAGGAAAGTTCCTGCTGTGGTTGTGATACTCTAAAGCAACAAGTTAGAAAATAATTGGGAAAAGTATAGACAACTTTGTCCTTGATTCATCTGATCTGGATTCTATTATTTTCATTATTCCTTTTGGCCTCAAAAACTTCATTTTTTGATTACACATTTATAGATTTCTTTATTTGGCTTTGATAAATTGGATTCCAGGTAAGGCCTAACTTTAGCAGGATTTATATTATAGACATGGGGATTACCATTCTTCTCTGTGGAGTACTTTTTTCAGAGTATCACTGCTTTGTGATATAAAGAAGATCTTTGTCACTCTGGGGTCTAGGATAGGGCATTATTCCTGTAGTGTCATAGGGACACTTCTTTCTCAAGTAATGTCTGGGATAGAATTCTGTCTGGGGCCTAAAAATTATAGTATATGGTTTATATTTATTTACTATAAGGCAATCACAGATCATAAAATTGATCCAGTGATTTGGAGGGAAAGGAAGTCATCTTCACATGGCTGATTTCTGTTCTTAGATATAATACATTTCATTTATAGCAAATGACTAAGTTGTAAATCATGATTATTTATTTCAGGATGAAATTACTGGAAACTTCATAACTTTCTGAGGTGACATGATCATGTATCATGATGCATTACCTAGGAGTTACACTCTCATTCTAACCTTAGTACTAACCACTGCCCACATAACTAACTTTCAGTCCAGTCCTGTGAAGTAGTGTAGCTTCATAATCCTCTAGGGCAATTGCATTCTTGGGATCTCCTATACTTTGATAGCAAAAGTCATAAACATAGGAAGCAAGGGCAGTTCAGCTTCAAACCCTCTTAATATCATAATCTTCATTTTAATGTTACCCTTAAGCTAATAGCAAACAGAAGTGACCTGGTGCAGGTATACATCCTAATTTCTTTGTAATGACAATTTTTATATTAGTAAGCAAATTCTACAATTTCTTATACCGCTTTACATCATGCAATCCCTGTTAGGAGAGTGAAGATGAAGAGCACAGAAAGGATGAATTTCTTATTCTCCTCCTTTTCAGCAATTCTTTTCCTCAACATGCACTTGAATATCACTCCTTTAGGACTTCAGTAGAAGCAAGATGGTGTTCATGTAAAGAGACCCTTCCCAAGGCTCAAGGCACACAAATACTCAGTGTGACAACTATTTTGATAGCTACAGCAATGCCACCAAGGGAGTGAAATCTGTTCTAGCAACAAGCGAAGCAACACATCGACAGCTTCCAGAAGAGGAAAATAACTCAACCTGAACCTATGCAATGCAGTCAGAGTACATGAGCTGGATCAGTTATTAGCCACCTGTCAATGAGGAGAGAAATTTAGTTCTTTTAGTTTCTCTCTTTGAAGTTTCAACCAGAGTCTCTCGTGTGCACTTGTTCTGTACTCAAATATCCTTAGTGGTCATTGTCAAGACTTGAAACATGCAAATCATCTGATAACAGTATAAAAATATAGGCGTGTGTACTACATGTACTTGTGGACATGGTATTGCAGACTGGGCTGAATTAATACAACTCCACCAAAATTCTCATTGCTCAGGAAATTGCCTGAACATCGTTATCTTTTGACAAGCTTTTTTGCAAAAGAACCAAGTTAAACAAGCAAAGAAAACACAAAAGCTTACGGGTTTTGAGTTTCCGTTAATTAAGATTTCACTTTAAATCAAAATGTAGACACATTTTTTAAGGGTTATTCATACATTATCTTATTCTATTAAAAATTTAAGGCAATTGATAGGATATCCACTCAATAAAATAGAAAAATAAGAGAAAAACATTTAGGATAATATAAATTAGGATAGGCGGTATGCTGGGGGAGGGAATGGTGTCAATGTCATGCAGATGAGCAGACTCTGCTGTGCAGAGTTGTTATATTCAGATGGTTTGGTTTTGAGCTTCCTGGGAGCTAAAGTAAAACATACAACATTGATTTGTTACATACTGTTTGTTATTCATGAGTTTGAATAGTGAAAACAATAAATTGTCGTAGTCTTTAACTGGAGTAGGTTACATTCAAAACCATCACACCACGTTTGGTTAAAAAAAAACTTATCAAACTAGAAATTTTTCAACTTTTTAAAAGTTATCTCTAGCAATCATCATATACAAGGGTAAAATGCTAGAATAATTATTTTCAGGGATCAAAGTATACCCTCTACAACTTCTATTCATCAGTCTTCTTGGGTGCCTTAGCCATTGCAGTAAGGCAAGTAAGAGTATTGAGATAAATTAGTAAGTGAGAGACAAATCTCATTATTTGTAAGAAATATTTACCTAGAAGTTGAAAGGCAGACCACTGACAAGGTATCAGAACCAATGGAGTTGAAAAAGTTAATAGTACAAGATTAATAGAAACATATAGCAATATTTTATGGGAAAAATGGATACTATTTATAACAGCAATTAAAAATTACCTAGGAAAAGCCTAACAAGAAATATGCAAGGGTGGGTCTTATGTCCTTTTTTGAAAGATAGATAAGAAAATTTGAATAATGGAGAAGAATATCATGGCCATGAATGGGAAAGTTAAATTGTAAAGAATTCATTTCAATCCTGTTTTAAAACTCCCAACAGGATTTACCTTAGAACTAGTCAAATTGATTCTAAAATTCATGCGAAAGTGTAATGAATTTACACTTTCTATTCTATCTACACTATTGTGAGTAATGTAAATAGTGTAAAGAATGGAATTTACACTATTCTATTCTTGAATAGAGTAACCATTACTTAATAAGGTACATATTATTAGATATGTCCTCCTACTATGCTTAGAAACTAAACAGACATACCTTAGAGATATTGTGGATTTTGTTTCAGACCGCGGCAATAAAGCATGTATCACGATAAAGCAAATCTCACACACACACACACACACGAAGATTCTACTGTGATGAATTTTTTAAAAATTTTATTTTTAAGCTGGAGTCTCACTCTGCCTCCCAAGCTGGAGGGCAGTGGTGTGACCTCAGATCATGGCAACCTCCACCTCCCAGTTGTAGTGATTCTCTTACCTCAGCCTCCAGAGTAGCTGGGATTAAAGGCGTGCACCACCACACGCAGCTAATTTTTAAGTAGAGATGGGGTTTCACCATGTTGATCTTGAACTCTTGACCATGAGGTCTCGAACTCTTGACCTCAAGTGATCCACCCAACTTGGCCTCCATTACATACTGTTATATTTTATTTGATATTTGCTAATGTTAGTTATTTTCAAGCAGTATAGATCTTAAATTTATAACAGTAAAAGTATAATAATATAATGGGAAAAGCATGGACCATAAACTCAAATGCATAGTCCCTGGACACAGATTTCCCTAGTTTCAATCTGGTTACAGCATTTAAGAGCTCTGTGGCAGTGGAAAAATGTCTTAATAATCCCATGCTTCAATTCGCTCATCTGTAAAGTGAAGATAGAGACACTACAGCAACTAATAGTGTTGTTATGAAGGTTAAGTAAGTTAATACTTCTAATATGCTAGAAAAAGGCCATTTTGTAAGTATTATTTAAAACAGAATATACTGTTGTATTATTATATAATAACTGATGCATATAACTTTTTAGTTTGATATTTTAGTTGATTATAATCTTCTTTTATTTCTTAATTTTTACCATGTAATACATAATTCTGCAATAAACATTCTTCTAGCTATTCCTCAAAATCATGATTTCCTTAGAAAAAATTTTCTTGTGGAAAATCAGGATGAAAGAATATGTACCTTTTAAAGACTTTTGATACACAAAACCAAATTACTTTTTAGAAGCACTATACTAATATGTTGTAGAGTATAACAATATATTATATTCAGTGGATACATGCATTCATTAACATTGTAGGAGGCGTGTAACTTGAACCTTCCTAACACAGATGCATGTATATGCATCTGTGTTTATGCACATAAATAAAATGTATATAGGAGAATATATAGGTGTATTTTAAGGTTTGTCTGTCTAGAAGGCCATAAATGCAAACAAATGGCTTCTCATTACTTATATTAGCTGTATTTTAAATTTCTGAAGAACAAGCATTCTAACTATTGAATGTATGAACTATGAAAAACACATATTCACTTTTTTTAAACACTTTTGTGAACCTAGAAATAGATAATAACCATACTGATTCATTTAAAACATTGGTGTTAAAAATTCTAGGAAAGAGAATGCTTTTATTTTATTTCAATTATGAATAACATAGTTTATCTATGAGTATTAGTAGGGCGCTTGAATGTGTTTGCAGACTAAATTCACTTCAATTGGATTGTTTAAAAAAACTATAGACTGATAATTTAGTTTAAAAATAATTCCATAAAGTACTTCCAAGAACCCAGCAGAAGCATGAATCGCCATCAAATTTCTCAAAGCGATTTGAGATGTAGTTCTGTTAAAACAAACCTACCATTTGATTCAGCAACCCCATTACTGGATATATACCCAAAGGAAAATAAATTGTTCTACCAAAAAGACACATGCATTTATATGGTCATTGCAGCATTATTCACAATAGCAAATACTTGGATCAACCTAGGTGCTCATCAAAGGGAGACTAGATAAAAGAAAATGTGGTACATATACACCATGGAATACTTCATAGCCATGAAAAAAAAGAAATAATGTTATTTGCAACAACACTTAGGACGTCATTCTCCTAAATGAATTAATGCAGGAACAGAAAACCACATACTACATGTTCTCACTTATAAGAGGGAGCTGAATATTGAGGACACATGGACATAAACATGGGAATAACAGACAGTGGGAACTACTAGAGGCAGCATAGAGGGAGAGGAGCTAGGGCTGAAACTAACTATTGGGCACTATGCCTACCTGGGTGATGGGATCATTCATCCCCTAGCCCACAGCATCATACAGTATACCCATGTAAAAAGCCTACACATGGACCCCTTGAATCTAAAATAAAAGCATTAAAAAAATCTTTTAAAAATCTCTGAATGGACTCACCTTCAATCTAAGGTTCGAAAATTCCAAGAGATAAACTTTAAGACTATGACTGCCAGCAAAAACCAAACAAAATAAATCTCTTGCTCTCTCCCCACACACACATACAACCACACAAACACCTGCATGTGCACGTGTGTGCACACACATACACACACACATATACCCAAAAGGCACCAGAGTTTAGTTAAATAGCAACTGATCTGAATGTTAACTAACCCCGAAATGCTGGGGATATATTCTTGGATTTTCTTCTTGTTTCCCACTTCTTAGTAATGATTCAACTTATAAAATGTTTTAAAATTCTTAAAACTCAGGAATAGGAGAACAAACGACACAATAAAATTGGATAAAATATGAAAAATACTTCACAAAAGAAGATATGAGAATGGCAAATAAACATTTAAAGATTGCCATTAGTCATAAAAATATTAACTAAAATTACAATGGAATAGAATGGCTAAAATGAAAATGACATCATAGGATGCTGGCGAGGATGGGAAGAAAACTCTTAATCATCACTTCTTGGAATTTCCAGTGGTACGACCATTTTAAAAAAAGGTTTTGCTGTTTATTACAAATTAAGTCATACACCTCCAACTTCCATTCTTTGGTATTTTCCCAAAAGCATATGCACATAAAAAGATGTGTACATGAATGTTCATAGAAGCTTTAATTGTAAAATACAACCAAAATATTCAAAAACCTATGTACAGATAAACAAATTATAGTATAGCCATGAAATGGAATACTCGGCATTAAAAAATGAATAAATTTATTACGCATGCAATAAAATTAATGCTTTTTAAAATTATAATACTGAATGAAAGAAGCCAGAGATCCAAGTTGTACAAGTCCATTTATATGAAACTATGGAATAATATGAAGTAATTCTCTGACAGAAAAAAAATCAGTAGCTTCCTGTGGATGGTAAGCAATGAGACAGATGGATTACAAAGTGGCATAATGAAGTGTGATGATGAAGGAAAATTCAGTGTCTTGATTGTAATAATCATTCATTGAGTGTGTACTTACCAAATTGTATACTTTAGCTATGTTCAGTTTATTGTATATCAGTCTTTATACATTAATTTTAAAAACTTACAAAGGGAGATTTTTAAAATTAATTTTAAAAACCCTACAAAGGGAGATGTCATGAATGGAATGAGAAATTCCATGAATGTAATTTCTCATCCCATTCATGACATCTCCCTTTGCTTTCCCATGTCTCAGTCCTCAGTCTAAATTTTGTCAGATTCCAGAATTAGAGATAATTGGAATGTACTGTGTTCTTTCACTTTTTTTATTACCTTATATTTCTCACTCTGTGAGGATAATGGTGACATAAAGATGAAAGATAACAGGAAAGGGGGCAATAGAACAAAGACTTCTTTCCATAGCTAGTGTTTGCTGCACTTATTTTTTTACTGAATCCCCTCTCTAATGGAAGCCATCCAAATATTTGTTTTCTCCTGTGGAATACTTCCCTGAGTTCTTAAAAGATTGCCTTCCAAAGACCACAGCAGTTTCATATTCTTTGGCAAGGCCCGGGGTTTTCTTGTGACATGTTCGTAATTTCTGTTTTGGAGAGGAGATCTTCTGCTCCATTTGGTAATTTTCTTTGGTAGCAAATATGTGAAGATAACTTCTACCATGTGTTTTTTTCTTTGTGGTATTTTCATGGTCCACAGGGAAATATACTCACTTCTACTCTACCAAACTCTATATATGCAGTATATTCTCACTGTAAAGTTTCTCCTCCTAACTTCTAGACATGATGTTTCTCCAAACTCCTGAGAATATGTGCAAGCTCTGCCAAAAATAACACTCATGTTGGTACCATAGCACAGGTTTCCGAGTGTATACAGGTGGTAGGTGGAATATCAGAAAGGATTATAAAAGGGCCCAGGCAGTCACCCTGCTATGGCATGTTGTGGCACTCATCATCCACTCTTCTTGGCTTTGATATTTCAGATCAGATTTTAAGGCAACAGGAAAAGATCTCTGTGTGTACGCATCGCATACACGTGAACTTCCCTATCATTTTTAAGAATTCGAGGAAGGAAATAGGTTGCAGTAGGTTTGTCTGCTACTTTGATCCTAATCCATCACTTATCCTTCTCCAGTGATATGATCTTTAATTATTTTAATAAAATTATAAAATGAATAGGAGAAATTATCTGAATTATTTTTCTGTATAAGACATTTCCTGGAGAAGTCTTGAACAGTGGATAAATCTGCTGTTCTGACTGAAAATGTGAAATCTCTTTAGACAATTTCAGTGATAAGCACATTGCTTCAATGTGCAGCAGGAACAAGTCAAAAATTCTCTTTGTATTCACTAAAATTTACGATGAACAAGAGTTAAGAGAAATAAAAAGTCAGACAACCAGATTAGTAACATTATCCAAAATCACCTGTTAAAAATACTATAAAAACCCAAATGATAATGACTTCTGATGTATTTGGCTTTAGACAATAGTTCAATTTATCACTTGATGTCACAGAATATACATTAAATAAAAATGTATATGACAACTTGAATTATAATTTTCTCTAGCAAACTTAAATCACAATGCCAACATGGAAAATCTAGTAAGATAATCAAATAAATAACCTACACATCAAAATGTATTAACACATTACAATAAAAATGAACCCTAGGTGTACATCTTATACCACGTGAAACTACATGTTACTTGCTGCACTGAATAAAAGTATTAAAATAATTGCACTATATGTTTTAATTGAGCATCAATAGAAGAAATAGTGAATATGCTTCCCTTAAGAAATTAGTTTTGATAATTTTGCAATAAATGTAAAGTTTAAAAATGAAAGCTGAATTTTTTATTAATAATTTATATTACTATTTAATAACAATAAAAATAATAAATTACCAAATGCCTATAGTTTCTTAAATAACATACTGAAATTTAGATAAAAGTTACTTCTAAGAAAGATATACAAATCAAAGACTTTTTGAAAATGTGTTTTAAAAATAATTCTATTGAGATAACAAATTGTATCATATTTCTCATACAAAAGATAATATCTTAGCTGATTTTTGTTCTCTTTCACTTTCCATTCACTATATTTTATTTCCATCTAGTGAGCATGTTAGTTAACTTGTGGCATAAGTGGAGCTAATCCATGACTGGGCAAAAGTAACCAAGCATTTTTCTCAACCCCTGTGAAGTTTAAAGTCTATGGAAGACAAGTGAATATATAATCAAAATATGGTAAGATAAGTAAGATGAGGAAATAGAAACTTAATTATTTTATTGGTGCAAAGATAATAGCGGTTTCTGCTATTATTTTTAATATATAAAGCAATTTACTCAATGAAACACAGTAAATAAATAGCAGATGTGGATTTTTCGATACACACTGCCAGTCACCAAAACACTTGTCATCAGGGGTGGCTGACATATTGAGGAAATAAGATTAAAACAGGAAATTATAAACAATTGATATAACATTTAAGGTAACAAAAACATGATTAGGAAAAAGATCTAAATGTAATAAACAAATATTATTGAGTATTATTCCAGAATAGACTTGTTGATTATCCAATACAAAAGATGACATCTGTTTTTTTCTAACAATATTTAAATATTTCAAAGGTACCCTTATCTCATAGGTTGGAATAATAAATATAATAATGATATTATTATATTTGATAATATCATATATAATCAAAATTAATCTAATTAGAGATAGTATACTTTTTGTTTTTCACATTTTACTTCTAAACAAACATTCTGACCTGTGTACTAAGAAATATCAAGTAATAAAGGATCACCACTATCATATGTTGTGATGATATAAAAAAATAAAATATTTTGGCTACATAATCTAATTGCACCCCAATTACAAATGTATTTTGAAAAATTAGGAAATTTTAAAACTTAAAAACAGTCTTAATGGTACAAATATGTTTGTAAATCATCCAAGCAACATACTTTTTAAATGTCAAAAATATTTCGGGGGTAAGAGGAAACTTACAATGCAAGACAATGGTGACAGGTGCATGAGTAGACATTTGTAAATACTTCTGTTAATCAGTCAGTGTTAAAGTACGTATTTGTTTTGACACATTAAGATGAAAGAAGATCTTATATCATGTTTACTAAATGTGCTTACGGAGTAAGAACAGAAGTTTCATTGACTATTGAGATCATTGTTACATATTTGAAATTTAATGGAATCAATCAATGAATCACCCATTTTAAAAAAATGACAACATTCTTAGATCAAAATTATGTTTAGTACGTACTTGCTTACCATACGTTTTTCAGTTATAAATAATTTAAAATATTGATATTGCAGATATTATTATCATTGTAATCATCTAAGAGTTATAGATGGTTTTGTGGTGCTTGCACAAAAAGATAATTAGTAACCAAAAAAAATGACATTCAACTTACTCTGAAGTTTTAAATTTTTCATCTATACACAAACATCTCATGATATTAGTATATTAACATTGTGATGTTGATGATTAATATTAATTAAATATATTATTCAATGGTTGTTAAAAAATTTATCCCTGAAAATTATATTTATTTTCCTTTTTAAAATTGTAACACATTTGCTTAAGTTTTAAAAAAAATCCATTATATTTATAAATATAGTTGATTCTCATTACTCACAGTAGTTACATTCTAGAAAGTCATCATGAACACTGAATTAGCAAATACGGAATCATTTCCCCTAGGAGAAATAAATATAGGATTAAGCTCCTGTGAAACTTTGCCACAGTGCTGGCATTAACTGATCAATACATAACTTTGCTTTTTGGTGTGTTTCTGTTTAAATATGTATTTTAAATGTATACCATTGATTACTTAACATTGAACATGATCAGTAACACTAAAACTCATGCCTGAATGTAGTTTATCTAACACATGTACTTTCCTCATTAGGAATATTATAGCTTTCTTTTTTTTTATTATACAGTAAGTTCTAGGGTACATGTGCAGAACATGCAGGTTTGTTACATAGGCATACATGTGCCATAGTAGTTTGCTGCATCCATTACATGGTCATCTACATTAGGTATTTCTCCTAATGCTATGCCTCCCCTATCCCCCCATACCCTGCTATCCCTCCCATAGCTGCCCCCCGCAACAGGCCCTGGTGTGTGTTGTTCCCCTCCCTGTGTCATTGTGTTCTCATTGTTCAACACCCACCTATGAGTGAGAACATGCGGTGTTTGGTTTTCTGTTCTTGTGTCAGTTTGCTGAGAATGATGGTTTCCAGGTTCATCCATGTCCCTGCAAAGGACATGAACTCATCATTTTTATGGCTGCCTATATTCCATGGTGTATATGTGCCACATTTTCTTTATCCAGTCTATCATTGATGGGCATTTGTGTTGGTTCCAAGTCTTTGCTGTTGTGAACAGTGCCACAATAAACATACGTGTACATGTGTCTTTTTTTTTTTTCTAAATGGTCCATATTCATTAGTACTCTGGTCAGAGAAATTCAAACTCTACCATTTGGAGGTTTTCTGGAATTCCAAGCTGTCTGTTAGACTGTAGGCTTCAAAGCCTTGGCTTGTCATACTGGGCCAGGTTTGTGTGAAAGATAGGCCTACAGTTGAACCAGCAGAGTGCTGAGAGAGAAACCCAATTCTCCTACCTCGTACTTTGTGGGTGAGAGATACTGATACAGACAGTGGAAAGAAGAGCTGTATATCTCATTCTCATCAGGAAGATTGTACAGTTCTATGACTTGGGATATGTCATAATCATCAGAGTACAAAGCAGGAACTGAGGCCACCAGCTTCTCCCACTGAGTATCTTGCATTTGGAAATCACTTGTGGGACTCTCAGTGAAGGTAGAGTTCCATGCCCAATTGGAAGGG
>CAUYLG010031750.1:0-150615 GCA_963573385.1 Cacajao melanocephalus | reverse complement strand
TTGAATGTCTCTTTTCTTTTTTTGACACAGAGTCTTGCTCTGTTGCCAGGTTAGAGTGTAGTGGCACTATCTCAACTCATTGCAACCTCCACCTCCCCAGTTCAAGTGATTCTCCTGCCTCAGCCTCCCGAGTAGCTGGGATTACAGGCGTGAGCCTGTAATGCTGAATGTCTCCTATGAGCAGAGTTGAGCATCTTTGCATATATAAAAGCTATTGAATTTCTGGGTTTCACATTCTCTCAGGGTTAGAATTGTCTTCCTAACCTCCACTTCATGTATTAATTATCTCCATAATTTCTGAGCCTCTGCTTGGTTCCCTTGGTTAGTGATGGGGAACTCATTGCTTCCCAGGGCAGACTGTTCCATTTTTAAAAATATGCAGTTCTAAGGCTGGGCATGGTGGTTCATACCTGTAATCCCAGCACTTTGGGAGGCTGAGATGGGAAGATTACTTGAGGCCAGGAGTTCAAGACCAGCCTGGTCAACAAAGTGAGACCCTATCTCTAAAATTTTTTTTTTTTAAAATAATACAGTTCTAGGCTTGACTGAGTGGCTCACATCTGCAATTCCAGCACTTTGGGAGACTGAGGTGGGAGGATTTGCTTGAGCCCCAGAGTTCTAGACCAGCCTGGGCAATATAGCAAGACCTTGTTTCTACCAAAAAAAAAAAACAAAAAAAAAAACACAAAACACAAAAACTGGTCATAGTGGCGTGTATCTGTGGTCCCAGCTACTTGGGAGGCTGAGGTGGAAAGATTGTTTGATTGTTTGAGCTGAGGAGTTTTAGGCTGCAGTTACAGTGAGCCATGATCACACCACTGTACTCCAGCCTGGGCAACAGAATGAGAACCTGTCTCCAAAATAAAACTGTTTGAAATTTTTTGAGATGGAATTTCGCTCTTGTTGCCCAAGCTGGAGTACAATGACGTGATCTTGGCTCACCACAACCTCTGCCTCCCGGGTTCAAACAATTCTGCCTCAACCTCCTGAGTAGCTGGGATTACAGGCAGATGCCACCACACTCAGCTAATTTGGTATCTTTAGTAGAGACAGGGTTTCTCCATGTTGTTCAGGCTGGTCTTGAACTCCTGACTTCAGGTGATCCGCCCGCCTCAGCTTCCCAAAGTGCTGGGATTACAGGCGTGAGCCACCGCGCCCAGCCGATATGGTGCATTTTAAGACTCAGTCTACCTCTTTAGCATCCTCCTGCTGGTCCTAGTTTCTGTTTTGGGATCTCCCAGAGTAAGCCTGGCCCTTCTCACTCCTTGTAGCCATTATACCTTTCTAGCCCTGCTTGCACTCAAAGTGTGTTTTTGGTGTACTGGCTAAGCATCTTCAGTTCTTTCTACCATTTCTCATGTCTTGGTTTCTCCAACCTGGTTGCTGCTCTCCGGAAGCCTTCCAGCTTTGTTAGCATCCTTCTTATAGTGTGTGATGGACAACTGAACAAATTATTCCAGTTATGCTCTGATATGTACAGAAATCAGACTTCCCTGTCTCTTGTTAGGGACATGGGATGCTTGTTAATGCAGCCTAAATGTGAATGAACTTTGAGTGAGCATATACTTATATTGAAATTGCATCTAACTAAGCCATTTGTGGTAATTTTATACAGTCGTTTTTGAACCTAAGTGCAGGACTTAATATTTTTTCCAGTTAAACTGAACCCATTTGATTTGGCCCATCACTTCAGCCTGTTGAGAGCTTCTTGGATTTTGACTTTGATCTCCTTTCCAGGTTTTTGCTATCCAAGAATTTGATTAGCATACCATCTGTTTCCTCACCCAAGTCATTGATAAAAATATTGACTATAATGCCACCAAGGATAGAATCCTACAGCTTGCTATTCAAATCTTCCCTCCAGCTTAACACAGATCTATCAATTAGTACCCCGGAGACACAACTATTAAACTGAATACAAATCCACCAAACTGTTTTTGGTGTGTTGGGGATGGCTAGCGTACAAGCACAGCTAATGAAGATTGTGCTAGAAGGAATTACAAGGGCAGCCAACTCCTCATCCCACCTTCAACCTGAGCCTCAGGCTCCCACTTAGCTCTATTTATTGATTGATTGATTTGTATGCCACTTAGCTCTTTTTGACCTTGTTTCTGAACTTGGCAGCAGGAAGCATCCACCCCTTTGTTTTCATGGCTACTGTTGCCTCCTTTGTCTAGATACTTGGCATGGCAAACCAAGATTATCATCCTTTTCTTCTAACTCTTCTGCCTATAATTTCTTTCCTTTTCCCACTGATCAATTTTCTACCCTCTTAAAATACTGGAAACAGCCTGGGCAACATAGTGAGACCCTGTTTCAAAAAAAAAAAAAAAAATTCCCAGGTGTGGTACAATTCCTGTGATCCTAGCTACTCAGGAGGCTGAGGTGGGAGGACTGCTTGAGCCGGGGAAGTTGAGGTACAGTGAGCTGTGATTGCATCACTGTACTCCAGCCTGGGCAATAGGGTGAAGCCCTGTCTCAAAAAAACAAATGAACCTGGGGCCTACTCAGAAACCCAGGCTCTTCAGTGACTCCTCAGAGCCTCTATATTTTGGCTCCTTATCCCTGTGTATTCTTTCATTTTCTTCCTTTTTTTTGTTTGTTTTATTTTTTTGTTAAAGACAGGGTCTCACTCTGTTGCCCAGGCTGGAGTGCAGTGGTATGATCATAGTTTCCTGTGGCCTTGAACTCCTGGTCTCAAGGGTCCTCCTGCCTCAGCTATATTCTCAGTCTTTTTCATTTTAGTCATTCTAATGGGTGTGTATTGGTCTCTCATTGTGGTTTTAATTTTTTTTGTAGAGACAGGGTCTTGCTATGTTGCCCAGGCTAGTCTCCAACTCTTGGCCTCAAGTGATCCTCCCCCATCAGCCTCCCGAAAGTGTGGAAATTACAGGAGTGAGCCACCATGCCTGGCCTTCTCATTTAATTTTTGTTTCCCTAATGATTAATGCTGACCATCTTTTCGTATTCACATTGGCTCTTTGTATATTATGAAATGTCTGTTCAAATCTTTGCCTGTTTATTATTTATTTATTTATTTTTTAAGACAAGGTCTCACTCTGTTGCCCAGGCTGGAGTGCACTGGTGAGATCATGTCTCACTACAACCTCCAACTCTTGAGCCCAAGTGATCCTCCTGCCTCAGCCTCCCAAGTAGCTGGGACTGCAGAGTGTGCCACCATGCCTGGCTGAAATCTTTGCTCATTTTAAAATTGGGTTGTTGATTTTGCTACTGAGCTGTAAGAATTATATATATATATGTGTGTGTGTGTGTATCATATATATACACATTTATATTATATATACATACATATAATACATGTATATTTTAATCCCAAAGACTTCAAAACTACTTTTGCTTTATGAGACATGATATTGTTATGTTGCTCAGACTAGACTTGAACTTCTGACCTCAAGTGATCGTCTGCCTTGGCCTCCCAAAGTGCTGGGATTACAGGCATGAGCCACTGTGTCCAGCCGCAATTTCTTTATGGCATTAAAGAATGGAAAATTTTTTATTTTTATGAAACAGTTTATCAGTTGTTTTCTTTTATTTGTTTGTTTGTTTTTTAGAGGCAGGGTCTCACTCTGTTGCCTAGGCTGGAGTGAAGTGGCACAATCATAGTTCACTGTAACTTTGAGCTCCTGGGCTCAAGTGATTCTCCTACCTTCGCCTCCCAAGCAGTTAGGACTATAGGCATGCTCCACCAGACCTGGTTTAAGTTGCTTTCTTCTATGGTTTATGTTTTTTAAGAAATCTTTGCTTGGCTGGGCGCAGTGGCTCATGCCTGTAATCCAAGCACTTTGGAGGCCAAGGTGGGCAGATCACCTGAGGTCGGGAGTTCAAGACCAGCCTGACCAACATAGTGAAACCCCGTCTTAAAAAATAAAAAAAAATAAGAAATCTTTGCTTATCCCAAGTTACAAAGATTCTTGCCCCCATCCCTCCTGCATATTTTCTTCTGGAAGTATTATTGTTATAACTATTTTTTTAGACGAAGTTTTGCTCTTGTTACCCACGCTGGAGTGCAATGGCGTGATCTCAGCTCATCGCAACCTCCGCCTCCTGGATTTAAGCAATTCTCCTGCCTCAGCCTCCCGAGTAGCTGGGACTACAGGCATGCGTCACCATGCCCAGCTAATTTTTGTATTTTTAGTAGAGACGAGGTTTCACCATGTTGACCAGGATGGTCTCGATCTCTTGACCTCGTGATCCACCGGCCTTTGCCTCCCAAAGTGCTGGGATTATAGGCGTGAGCCACCGCGCCCGGCCAACATTTTTTTTTTTTTTTGAGATAGAGTCTCACTGTCACCCAGGCTAGAGTGCAATGGCATGGTCTCAGCTCACTGAAACTTCTGCCTCCCAGGTTCAAGTGATTCTCCCGCCTCAGCCTCCTGAGTAGCTGGGACTATAGGTGGATGCCACCATACCCAGCTAATTTTGGTATTTTTAGTAGAGATGGAGTTTCACTATGTTGGCCAGGCTGGTCTTGAACTCCTGATCTCGTGATCCGCCTGCCTGGGCCTCCCAAAGTGTTGATATTACAGGCGTGAGCCACCACGCCTGGCCTATCGTTTTAACTTTTATATTTGGATGTGTGATCCACTTTAATTTTTGTATACGGTATGAAGTAAGGGCCAATATGTGTAAATCTATTGCTAGACTCTGCTCTGTCCCATTGATTTGTATGCTTCTCCTTGTATCAGTACCACATGTTTTGATTACTGTAGCTGTATATTAAATCTTCAAATCAGGTAGTGTAAGTCCTCAGAGTTTGTTTTTCTTTTCAAAATTGTTTTGCCTATTCTAAGTCATTTATCTTTCCATATACATTTTAGAATCAGCTTGCCAATTTCTATGAAAGTCCCAGCTGGGACTTAAATTAAGATTGTATTGAGGGGCTGGGCACGGTGGCTCACTCCTGTAATCCCAGCACTTTGGGAGGCCCAGGCGGGTGGATCATCTGAGGTCAGGAGTTCAAGACCAGCCTGGCCAACATGGTGAAACCTCATCTCTACTGAAAATACAAAAAATTGGCGAGGTGTGGTAGCAGGAGCCTGTAATCCCAGCTACTTAGGAGGCTGAGGCAGGAGAATCACTTGAACCCAAGAGGTGGAGGTTGCAATGAGCTGTGATCATGCCATTGCACTCCAGCAGCAAAAGTGGAAAAAAACAAAGATTGAATTGAATCAATCTATAGATAAATTAGGGGATAATTGCCATCTTAATACTGAGCCTTCCAATCCACGAACATAGTATATTTCCCCATTTATTTAGTCTTTATTTATTTATTTTTGTAGAGACGGGTTTTCACCATGTTTGCCAGGCTGCTCTTGAACTCCTGACCTCATGCCTCGGCCTCCCAAAGTGCTGGGATTATAGGTGTGAGTCACTGTGCCCAGCCAGAAATAGATTTATATTTTGTATTTTGACCTTATATCCTGCAACTTTGCACCCTTATTTGTTCTAGTATCTTTATTTGTAGATTCCTTACGATTTTCTTTATATACAATTGATTTTGTCTTCCACAAATAAGGGCAGTTTTACTTTTTCTTTCCCATCATTATGCCATCCATTTCTTTTTCTTGCACCTTACTTTTGAGTCCTTATTCTTCAACTAAGTGGCACTTGGTTCATATTTTTTGCTTGCTGCTGATAGTAATGACAGTTGTTTATTGAGTACCTACTATATGTCAAATATTATACTAGACCCCCTGCATATAGTATTTTTCATAATTCTATAGCTCCTCTGTGAAATAGGTGTTGTCATTTCCATTCCATGAACAAAGACACTGAGGCTCAGAGGGACAAATAATTCGCCAAGGTCATTGGTGTTTGAGACATAGTGGAGCTGGAGTTTGAACCCAGGGATATTTGGCTTTGAATCTTCTGCTTTTTTTCAAAATGGGCTAGGAGCAGAACTGGCCCTTTAAGGATCCTGCTGCCGGTTTCAGATCAGACAGTTAAGAATGGCTGTCTCCCAGAATCCCATGTATGGAATGATGGGAAAACAGAGACTCTTAGAAAAATGTCCTGTTCCTGGCTGCCCTCTCTGTACTCCTGTGGTTCCAGCTGGCCACAGAGTGATTTTGCTTTTGCAGCGTTGGCAGAAGGAGTTAAGAGGCACAGTCCCCATCTGGCTCCTGGTGCCTTTCCCTGTGTGGCAACGATCTCATCCAGCCCCTGCTGGGATGGGGTGTCATGGGGACCTCCAGCTGCAGTTGTAAACAGGACTGGGACAGCCTGAGTCGGACAGTGGCCTTGGGGAGGAATGGATTTGGTCCCTCAGGATCCCATTTCAGTTTGCTGCCAAAGACTGAATGTCACTGCATTGCAAGGCCGCTTCCAGTGTCACTGTTTGTATCTGACCCTTTGAGGCTGGCTCAGCTTTGAAAGGCAGGGGTGGGAAAGACTTGGTTGCTCAGCCTGGGGCACCAGCATGGATGCTACCTTGAGAGGAATGGGGCGGGGTTTTGGAGTAGAGTTGGTGGCAGAACCTGGGCCTTCTGGTCGGGTCCTCCAGACACAGCTTTTATTGTTTCTTGACAGCTTTTTTCTGGGTCCGTTCTCCTGGGTTTTTGCCTGGCATCCCTTGACAAGGCATGCTGCTGGCCCCCAAAAGAACTGTCCTAGTCAGCAGGTGAGTGCTTTCTCCCAGAGGAGTCGCTTGGCATCAGACCAGATGACTCAGTGTCCCTTTTTGTACTCAAACATGCCCTGGTCTGAGATCAGTAGAGTTGTGATGGCTGCCAGGACGGGAGGGTGAGGCTGGTGAGGGTAGGTGGGGAGGGAGAGCTAACCTTCATTTTCCAGGTAACCAGCCCGCTTTTGTCAGACCCGTGGTCAGATTGGGTTGCTCATCCTGCATTCATCTGCCCAGGTGCCTGTTGAGCACCGCACTCAGCCACATGAGGGGCCGGGGCTTGCACATGCTCGTCAGTGTGGCATCTGACTGCCAGCACGTGGAAAGAAACCAGTGCCTCATCCTAGGGATGCAGTGGACGTCCTCCCTGCTGCTGTCCCGGCTGCCCCCGATTATCCAACTTACATATCTAGATTTCAGCTGATGTTAAGGCCAACCTAAACCTAATTTTTTTTTTTAGACCGAGTCTCACTCTGTCACCCAGGCTGGAGTGCAGTGTCGCCATCTCGGCTCACTGTAACCTCCACCTTCCAGGTTCAAGTGATTCTCCTGCCTCAGCCTCCTGAGTAGCTGGGATTACAGGTGCCAGCCACCAAGCCTGGCTAAATTTTGATTTTTAGTAGAGATGGGGTTTTACCATGTTTACCATGTTGGCCAGGCTGGTCTGGAACTCTTGACCTCAAGTGATCTGTGCCCGGCCTTAACCGTAAATTTTTTAAATGCTGGCTGGTTGCAGTGGCTCACGCCTGAAATCTCAGCACTTCGGGAGGCCGAGGCGGGCAGATCACTTTAGGTCAGGAGTTTGTGACCAGCCTGGGCAACATAGCAAGATCCCATCTCTACCAAAAAATAAATAAATAAATAAAAAGGCCAATAAACCAGGGCTTTTCCTGCATGCTGTACCTCAGTGATAAACAGAGTATGTATGAAATGAAACACAGTATGCCTTTGAAAATGAAGTTTGAGGCTGGGCACAGTGATTCACACCTGTAACCTGTAGTCCCAGAACTTTGAGAGGCTGAGGTGGGGAGGATTGCTTGAGGCCAGGAGGTCAAGACCAATCTGGGCAACATAGCAAGAACCCTTCTCCACACAAAATTAAACAAAACAATAATAGGCTGGGTGCAGTGCCTCACGCCTGTAATCCCAGCACTTTGAGAGGCCGAGACAGGCGGATCACTTGGGGTCAGAATTCGAGATCAGCCTGACCAACATGATGAAAGCCTGTCTCAACTAAAAATACAAAAATTAGCCAGACATGGTGTTAGATCCCTGTAATCCCAGCTACTCGGGAAGCTGAGGTAGGAGAATCACTTGAGCTTGGGAGATGGAAGTTGCAGTGAGCCGAGATCGTGCCACTGCGCTCAAGCCTGGGCAAAAGAGTGTGAAACGGTCTCAAAAAAAAAAAGAAAAATAGTAATAATTTTAAAAATGAAGGGTGAAAGACAGAAAGTTTGCACCCCTCCAGAATAATCTCTGTAGCCCTCTCCTGCCTGGCCTCAGAGAGTGGAATTCATCCAGAGGGCTGGTTGGGGGAAGCTCTGCTGCTCGTTGGGGCTGACCAGGGCACTGATGGTCAGTGAGTCCAGTTCTTTTTTTTTTTCCTCTTTTTTAGACACCAACTCAAATTCTCCTGTAGAGTCTCGTTCTTTTCCATGTACCATGCTGTTGTTTAGATGATACTGTTGTGTTGGGAGGCTGAGGCGGGCGGATCACTTGAGGTCAGGAGTTCGAGACCAGTCTGGCCAACCTGGTGAAACCCCATCTCCACTGAAAAATACAAAATTAGCTGGGTATGGTGGTGCACACCTATAATCCCAGCTACTCAGAAGCTAAAGCAAGAGAATCGCTTGAACCCAGGAGACAGAGGTTGCAGTGAGCTGAGATCGCTCCACTGCACTCCAGCCTGGGTGACAGAGTTAGATTCCATCTCAAAAAAAAAAAAAAAAAAGAAAAAAGATGGTACTGTTGTGTTTTGTAGTAGCCACCTGTTCCAGCAACCTGGGTGATGATTTCTTTCTTCTTTTTCCCCAGATGCTGTGACTGTGACAGACTCACTGGGGTTTGTACATGTTGGGGAGGAGCCTTCCTTTTGGGGGTGACCACATTCATCTGGGCATGCCTGCAGTACTCTTGTCCCATGGACCTGAAGGAGAAGCACCTGGTAGGCCATATCCATTACCTTATAGGTATCGTCCATGTGTCTCTGCTGAACTCTCCCTACTTATATTTCCTGGGGGCTTTGAACCAAAGTTGAGAAGGGAGGCGTGGTTCTGAGTCTTAGGGGATGCGACTGTGACCTCAAGGCTGGAAAGCACAGACTCAGGGAGTTGTAAATAAAGGATGAAGGAGGACCCGTTAACACAGCTGGGTGGGAGCAGGTTTTCTGAATTAGACTGACTCCAAGCCAGTCTTCCACTTCTTGCCCAAGGGTGTGTAATTTAGTTTGTTTCCCCTTTGCTAGGGCAATGTCCTAACCTGCTGAGCCGTGTTGAGGGTTGTTGGGCACCCTCTTTGTGGTTAGGGAAGAGCTCCCCAATCAGACCCCAAACACAGCTGCCTAATCAGCTGGTGGTGAGCAAGCAGGTGGCCTGGGCCATCTATAAGATCAGCCTTCTCCTCCCAGCCTGGCTTGGCCCAGCCTCCGTGTATACCATCTTTGTAGGTAGGGTTGACAATCAGAAAACGCCTCTCCTTTGACAAAGACTGCCCCAGAGGAAGTCCTTTTGTCTCTTGCCTAGCTTCTGCCACACCTTCCTAATAGATCTTTCTGTCTCTGCTCACCAGCCTCCACATGGCTGCCACAAAACTAATCAGTGGTTCCACACCACCTACTTAACTTTCAGTGTGTACAAAGCCCTCTGGAATCCTGCTCCTGCCCATGGATTCGGTGTCCCTAGCTTCCCTGCCTTGCCTTTAGCACTAGTAATTACCTCTAAAAATGCTTCCCACCCCTTTTCCTGGAAACTTCTTCTGTTCTTCCTTCAAGACGCAGTTTTGGCACGATCTTCTCCAGTTAAGTCCTCCTTCTTTCCTGAGTCCTTGTTTTCAGCATTCATAGTACCTCTACTATCGTGCTCTCTATTCTTCATCTCTTCTACTTCATCTCAATATCCCTAGCTCACAGCACTGAGCCTGGCATGTAGCAAGGGCTTAGTAAATACTTATCGATCTGAACTTCTGAATAGTGATCTTCCTTCCGAAGAGATCTCGGGGTCGTCTGGACAGGGGGCTGTGGGTTTACTCCCTGGGCCTCTGCTGGTACCTTGCTGGCTGGCTGGCTGGCTGGCTGCTGCCACCTGTTCGGCTCCAGGCTTCCTGTGTCTCTGGACCAGCTGTGCAATAGGCTTCTGGAATTGAACTTGAAGCAGGCATGTTTGACCTGCTCACAGCCACCTCTGGGTGCTCAGCAGATACTCATCCTAGCAGTGACTGGCATGGAGGGAAAGCTGCACCTACCTGTTTCCTTGCTGGGAGGAAGCCTGCTGCAAACAGCCGCAAGTGCTCTACACTGCTGAGTTCCAAGGAGCACGTCCCCAAAGGCTCTGCTGTTATGCAGTGCGGTGGCCTGCTTGGGTGAGGCTGAATGCCCCCCAAACAGAGGATGGTATTGTCTTCTGGTTCCAGCCAGAACCACTGAACACTGGTGCCTAGTGTATGGGGGAAACAAAGTTCTTTATGGAGGGGCTGGCTTCTCTCTCCAGCCTGAGGAAGAAGACTTGAGGACCCAGGCTGGATAGCTCTCAGGAGCCATTTTTCCTGGAGGATTTCTCTTTGTCCTCCTCCTCCTCTTTCTGGGTAGGTGAGCCCTGACCTGGAAAGGATCGTCATCATTGGCAGTGACCATATTGTGGAGTGGCAGCTTTGGGTTGATAGAGCTCTGGGCACCAGAAAGGTGGCCCATGGCTTAGAGAGGCTTATCGCCTAATAGAGGAGTTGATAGTACGAGCAGGCTGGGATCATGCCTCTAATCTCAGGACTTTGTGAGGCCAAGGTGGGTGGATCACTTGAGGCCAGGAGTTTGAGACCAGTCTGGCCGACATGGTGAAACCCCATCTGTATTAAAAATACAAAAATTAGCTAGTTGTGGTGGTGTATGGCTGTAATCCCAGCCATTTGGTAGGCTGAGGCAGGAGAATTGCTTGAACCCAGGTGGCGGAGGTTGCAGTGAGCAGAGACTGCACCACTGCACTCCAGCTTGGGTGACAGAGCGAGACTCCATCTTAAAACAACAACAAACAAACGAAATGGATAGTACAAGCAGTTAAGTAATAGGACCTAGTAGGGCCTCTAGCTGAGGTAACTCGTGAGTTGTATAAATGGACTCCTAAAGATGATCTTGGCTGGGGGCGGTGGCTCATGCCTGTAATCTCAGCACTTTGGGAGGCTGAGGTGGGCAGATCACCTAAGATCAGGAGTTCAAGACCAGCCTGCCCAACGTGGAGAAACCCTGTCTCTACTAAAAATATAAAAATTAGCTGGGCATGGTAGTGCGTGTAATCCCAGCTATTTGGGAGGCTAGAGCAAGAGAATTGCTTGAACCTGGGAGGCGGAGGTTGCAGTGAGCTGAGATTGGGATCATGCCACCATGCTCCAGCCTGGGGGACAGAGCAGAGTCTCTAAAACACCAGTCAGAAGGTGTCTTGGAGGAGTAGGCTTTGGAGGATCTGGCGTGGTGGTCGTTGAAGGTAAGAGGGTGGTTGTCCCTGGCTTAGCCCAGGAGTGGTTTGGCTCTTGCTAGATGATTCTCTGCTTCCTGCCCTTCTCTTTCTGACCCATCAGTTCTGTATTTCCTTCAACGCCCTCACCCCTGTCCCCCGTCCTCTAGCCCACGGTGGCCCTGCTGTAGCAGTGACAGCCTGGCTTCCTGCTGCTTGGGTGCAGGCCTCCCTTCTTCATTTGCTGAAGTGGGCAGTGTAGGAAGGGAGGCAGGGCCCAGTAAGGGCTGCACTGGGGCCTGCACAGCACATGGGCCAGCCCCTGTGTGCTGTTCTTTCTGGGGCCTGTCACATAGAAGGGACAGTGTTTGTGGACTTGCAGCTCCCACCTGAGCAGTGCCTCTGGGATCAGGAGAGAGGGGACAGGAGTCTTTCTCTTTGCTACAGCCAGATTGCAGAGCGGCAGCATCCTCACAGTGGCTGGCGTGGAAGCTGACCTCCACTGCCAACCTTTCCTGCTCTCCATGGAGTCTTCCTGTTCTTAACCTCTGGACTGCCCGGGCCCTCCCTTCTGTTCTCACTCAGCACTCTGTTTGGGGGCCCCACAGGGAGCTGTGCTTGTGAAAGGGGATGGGGAGGCTGGCTTGGGCTGCTGAGGCTCCTTCCCTGCAGCTCGAGATGGTGTCGTCTAGGAAACGGAGGGCCCTGGAGAAACATGCTCAGGCTCCAGCTCACACTCTCCAGCTCTGGGACCTGTTAGGCTGTTTCCTCTCCTCTGGGGCATGTAACTCCATTATAAGGATGGCTTTAGGCAGAGAAGTGTCCCATCTACTCCTCATGCCTTGGCCCCTCCTTCACCCAGGGTGCCTGTGCTGAGAACACTCTGTATGTCAAACTCGGGGTCCCTGAACGATGCCTCTCGAGCCACGAATCACTCAGGCTCTGCCTGATGCACTGGCATGTGCTGAGGCAGGAGCCCCAGGTATCTGGGGTCCTTCTGCCTGGGGGATTTGGGGCCTGGGCGTTCCCAGGCACTTGGGCAGGTGTGTCTGAATGCACTGGGACATCACTGGCTCTGGCCTGGCTCTTTCCTGCATGGCTGTTGGGGTCTCCATGCTACCTAGCAGGAAGGTGTTAGAGTCTTCAGAGGCCCTTTGGGCTGGCTGTTCCCTCCCTGCTGGATCCTTCCTTCCGCCAGCTGCCTGGCCTTGGGCTTTGCCTTCCTAGAAGTCACTGCTCAGGTCTTCTCAGTGGCCCGTCCGTCCCGCCCTCTCCACATAGGATGTGCTGCTGTTAATAACCCACAAGACTCCCTTCCCCTCTTTCCTGCAGCGGTAACTGTGGAAAGGGCTGTTGGCTTGGCTCCATGCTGGGGGGTTGCCATGTGATTCGGGGGACTCTCATGGATGATGGGCTCACCTAGTGACGTGGGGGCAAAGGACAGGTAGTTTGGGAAGAGAGCTGGGATTTGTGTGTCCCAGTGTTCCCCTTGATACTGGCAGTTGTCCTCAGGTTTCTGGGATGGGAATTTTCTCCTCCATCTGTCCCTCTGTCTGTCTGTCCATATCCTGGCTGCACGGTGCCCCTCAGCTCACCCCCAGTAGCTTCCTCTGAAAAGCAGGCCAAGCTCCCGGACATCTGGCAGAGCATCGGACAAACTTTCTCTTTTCAACGCTCCTGTTTCCTCCCTCCTTCTCTTTCCTCTCCTCTCCTCCCTCCCGCCCCTCCAGGGCTGCTGCCTCCTCCTCCCTCCCTGAATCTGCAGCGTGACTGGAAATAGGCTGAATTAATCAGCAGATTGAAGCTCTGCTCTGCTGCGCCTGATTCTCCGCAGCACCCGGCTCCTTGCTCACACGCTCTCAGCTCTCTCCGTCTCTTCTCCCCTCTTCTCTCTGTCTATCTTCACCCTCCCGCCTTTGAGGGAGGTGTTGGAAGTTCCTGCAGCTGACTGCTTGTGGCTCAGGCTCTGGCCCATGCTCTTTAAGCAGGCAGAGCTATGGATGCCCCATCAGGGCAAAGACAGCAAAGTGAGTATGCTAGCGGGGCTTTTATGCTTCTCTTAAAAATGCCATGTTCCCTGCTTTGTGTGGCAGTCTCTGGGGTAGCAGTTGCTGTGAGAGTCCTGAAGACAATGCAAAATGGGAGGCTGCTTGAATGAGCCTGGGTAGCCGGGACCTGGGAAGGGGATTGGGAATGAGAGCCAGAAGGCCAGTGTGCCTGGGGAGCTGCCAGCCGGGTGCCCGAGTCACCAAGAGCAAGACCGGACCCAAGCCTCCCAGGGCATACCCTGCCAAGGCATGTGAGGACCTGGGTTTCCATGAGCAGGTGACAGAAGCTCAGGGCCGGGATGCCAGCCCTCCTCACGGCCAATGAAGGCACTTTTTTTGCTGGACCACGTGGGGAACTAAGACAGGAACCACCAGGGCGGGGAGGATTTTTTCCTAGGCCCTGGTGGCTACAGGAGGTGGGGAAGGATGTGGGTGAAAGTGCTAAGGTCAGCATGAGCCAGGAAGAGGAAGCAGCTCCGCTCCAGGCTCTGATTTGCCTGGCTGCAGACAGAGTCCGTCTGTGTCTGGCCCAACTCAGAAGAGCACATAGTGGCTGAATCTCTGCTTCTGTGATTTGGGCACCGTGTGGAGTCCAGATTTGTGGCCCTTCCATACCTGCACTGACGAAGACAGTGGGGACCCAGAGAGGGGGCCAGGCCTGAGACAGGGTCTCACTATGTTGCCCAGGCTGGTCTCGAACTCCTGGGCTCAGGCAATCCTCTTGCTTCCCAAAGTGCTGGGGTTACAGGCATCAGCCACCATGCCCAGCTAGCCAGTTTAATTAACAGTTACCTGTGGTTGTCAAGGCTGAACGTCAAGGTCTAAATTCATAACCTGCCTACCTGAGCCTAGGGCATCTTGATTCTGTTGCTCCTGAAACAGCTGGAGTAGGAAGGAGAGCAGCTGCTGTGCCCAGAACACCGTGCAGGATCCCTGAAAGGGAACAGGGTGGCCGGGTGCAGTGTCGAACGCCTGTAATCCCAGCACTTTGGGAGGCTGAGGAGGGCAGATCACGAGGTCAGGAGTTCGAGACCAGCCTGGCCAACATAGTGAGACCCCGTCTCTCCTAAAAATATCCAAATCAGCCGGGCATAGTGGCGCACACCTGTAGTTTGAGCTACTCGGGAGGCTGAGGCAGGACAATCACTTGAACCCAGGAGGTGGAGGTTGTGGTTAGCTTAGATCGCGCCATTGCTCTGTCTAGGCAACAGAGCAAGACTCTGTATCCAAAAAAAAAAAAAAAAAAAGGAGGGGACAGGGCCCAGGCTCTGGGTTACCTGAGTGAGAAACTTGACAGAAGCAGTGCAGGAGAGCTCAGGTGTGTTAGTTCTTGAAGGCGCCTTAGCCTATGCAGGTGCTCAGCCTCAGACCTCCAAAGCTGGGTCTGTTCAGTGGCAGAGTCCTTGTGGTTGTGATTTGATGGATAGAATTCTTTCACCACCGTGCTGTTCCTCCAAATCCCCACACTCTGTCAGCGTCCCTTTGATGATAGAACAGAAAGAGCAAGCCCTGTGATGGGCGTTTGTTTGCTGCCTGCCTCTCCCGAGTCAGGACTTCCTTACAGCTGTGTTATTTTCTGCTCTTGCTCTAGTTAAGCCTGAGCAGTGCAGTGGAATGGGGTTAGTTCTGCCTGAAAAGCATCCATGTAATTTGAGAAGCAGGGCCTCCCTTCCCCTTGGCACGGTGGGAGTTTTTAGCATGTGGGAAGCTCTGAGAATCTCATGTCACCCTTGGGTACTTAAGGCCAGGTTAGATTTTTTTCTCAGCCATCTTGGCCCCAGGAGGCAAGAAAAGGTGACCTCAGCTTGTGTGTGTCAACCCATATTTCTGTTTCTCAGATCGTAAGAACTGCGCCTGTTCCCTTGCTATGCCCTGCCATCGGTACCCAGGGAGGTCTGGTACCCTGCCTAATCCATGCTTTGGGAAAGGCTGGCAGAGCCCACTCACCCACCAACCCATTATGAACTTCCTTCAGAAGATATGAAGGTCTTCCGCTCTTATGTCACATGTCAAAGCTGAGGCCCAGTGACCAAGAAAGCAGGCCAGGCACAGTGGCTCATGCCTGTAATCCCAGCAATATGGGAGGCAGGAAGATTGCTTGAACCTGGGAGTTCGAGACCAGCCTGGGAAACATAGTAAGACTTCGTCTCTACAAAAAAATTTTTAAAAGGCCAGGTGCTGTGGTTCCCACCTGTCATCCCAGCACTTTGGGAGGCTGAGGTGGTCAGATTACTTGAGCCCAGGAGCTCAAACCAGCCTGGGCAACATGGCGAAACTCCATCTCTAGTAAAAATACAAAAAATTAGCCAGGTGTGGTGGCATCTCCTATAGTCCCAGCTACTCGGGAAGCTGAGGTGGGAGGATTACCTGAGCCTGGGAAGTCAAGGCTGCAGTGACCTGTGATGGCGCCACTACATTCCAACCTGGGCAACAGGAGTGAGACTATCTCAAAAAAAAAGATTAAAAAAAACCTAGGTCATGGTGGTACACATGTGTGGTCTCAGCTGCCTAGAGGCTGAGGTGGGAGAATTGCTTGAGCCCAGGTGGTGGGGGCTGCAGGGAGCGAGTTTGTGCCATTGTACTCCATCCAGCCTGGGCAACACAGCAAGACCCTGTCTCAAAAAAAAAAAAAAAAAAACGAGAGAGAGAGAGCAGTGACTTGTCCCTTAACTCAGACCCCCTGCTAGAGAGGGAAGAGGTGAATGCCTGGGCAGTTGGATAAGCTCAGTTGAAGGCTACAAAGAGCGAACTGGCCCAGAAGGCCGGGTCCTCACCACAGGGCTGGCCTGTGTGGGCAAGCGCTTCCTTTGGGCAGCATGTAATTACAGAATGGCTTATTTTTCCTCTACTGTGCTGTCTTTAATTGCCAGTCTGGAGCTGGTGTCCCTGGCGAGACATAACATGCGGGGGCAGATGCACACAGACAGCCCTGCAGGCGCCCTGCCCAGGAGTGTCGGCCACCCTCTGGCCCGTACCTCCCACACCTGGAGGGGAGCAGAGCACAGCTTCAAGGTACCTGGGGGTAGAGACAGCAAGAGAGCAGATGATGGCCTTGTGGGGTGAGGAGATCCTGGTTTGGGGCTGCTTGGAATGAGGCAGCAGGTATCAGGACAGCCACCATGTGGCCCACGGGAATCGATGAATGTCCAAGATCTTCAGGCCTGGCCAGAGGAGGGACACCTCCCTGGCTCTCTGGCTGTTCCTCTTAGCCTTTTCTCTGCCTTGCTGGAAACTGTCACCTTCCTGAGTGTGGTCCTCATTCTAGGCGGAGCATCTTCCCAGCTGTGTACGGTTGCCCGGTCCTTCCTCTCCTCCTCCCTCCCAGTCCCCATCTCTTGCCAGACAGCCTCCCCCTCTGCAGGCCAGCTCTCCCTGCCTCCATTGTGTTTCTCACTTGACCATTTCTGGAGGCCTGGCCCAGGCATGTGTGCCCTGGGAACACTCACTTCCCTCTCGGTGGTGATGAAGCTCAGAAGGCTGAGCCTGAAGGGAAGGCACTGGAGGCCAGGGGTCTCTGTGTACAGCCTCTGTGTCTCCTAGATCCTCCCTTTCCCTGGGGTGGGAGGAACAGACATCTAGCCCCTCAGACAGAATGCCTATGGGTTCTTCTTCCTGCTTCTGTTCCTCCCTTACAACCCTTCCTGAAGCTTTCTTTCCCTCCATGTCAGGAGCTCTGGGAGGCAGTAGGACCGGTATAGACATTCATTTGCCCTGGACCGTAGCCTCTTTGGGAGTCCTCAAGATCCTTGCCAAAGGGAGGTGGGTGGGTTGGAGCACCGTATTTACCCATGTTGGGGTATGAGGCCCCTGCCCAGAGGGCCATTTCTTCCTGAGCTGAAATAACCAGTTTATCCCCTCTGGGAAGAGGCAGCTCTTATCTTTATAATCCCCCAAAGCCACTGTGGAGAGCAGGGATTAGGTGAGATTTAGGCAAGGGAGCTGGGGAATCCTGGGGCTGGGCCCACTCTGGAAGCCAGGCCCGTCCCTCAGGCCAGCACTGGGGGCTCCACTCAGGCGCATCCTGTGATGCCAGGCTGTGGCAGCGTGACAGCACCCCCCAGCCCAGCAGCCACTTGTGGTCATGGAATGTGTTCCTGCCAGGCCTGAGGCTAGGTTGATGAGGAGGGGGTGTGTGTGGAGACAGGTGGAAAAAAGGAAGTCCAGAAGGCTAGGGGGCACAGCCAGGGCAGGACTCTGGAAGATGGAGCTGTGAGCCACACTGGGGGCGGGGAGGGCAGTGAGATGAGGCAGCCAGGGGTCACCAGCCCCACAGCCTGTGGCCAAGTCTCCTCTATGGCTGCTCCAAGTCCTTTCCTGGTGCCTAAGGTCTAGGGATTCGCTCCTCTTGCTCAGGAGGTTTTCTGGATGGAAGCTCACATGAATGCTCCTCAGGTGGCCCTGGAAAGACTCATTCCTCCTTCAGGCGTTGCCTTTCCTGGGGCTCTTCTTTGTCGCAGGGCCTCAGAGCTGGGGTGTGGTGGCTCATGCCTGTAGTCACAGCGCTTCAGCAGGCTGAGGAGGGAGGATTGCTTGAGGTCAGGAGTTCAAGACCAGCCTGGGCAACATACCGAGGTCCCATATCTACAAAAAAATATGCAAAGAAAATTAGCTGGGTGAGGCGGTTCACGTCTGTAGTCCCAGCCACTCCGTAGGCTGAGGTGGGCGGATTGCTGGAGACTGAGAGGTGTAAGCTGCAGTGAACCACGTCCACGCCACTGCATCCAGCCTGGGCAGCAGAGCAAGACCTTGTCTCAATTAAAAAAAAAAACAAAAAAACAACTAGGCCGGGCACAGTGGCTCACGCCTGAAATCCCAGCTCTTAGGGAGGCAGAGGTGGGAGGATAGCTTGAGCCCAGGAGTTCGCGACCTGCCTGGGCAATATAGCAAGACCCCATTCTCCACAAAAAGGAAAAAAAAAAAAGACAGAGAAAAGTGTAAGCAAAATTAAAATGCAAAATTTTTTGCTCATGCATGGCTAAAAAAAAAAGAAAAGAAAAAAATATCTAACCTAGGATTGGCTTCATCCCCAGAAATTTTGGTTCATTAGGTCCAGAGTGGAGCCTAGACATCCACATTTTTAAAAGCTGCGTATCTCAGCTACAGATTTGGGGCTCACATTCCCTGATTAAGGTGAAACCTTGACTAAGCTGCAGAATGCATCGGGTTGTTCCTGTTGCTGCATCATTGGGATCAGTGCATTCATTCATTCATTCATTCACTCAGCAAGTATTCATTGAGCTTGCATGTGCTCTGCATTGTTTTAGCAGTTGGATGGTAAGGGTGTGTGGAAATGGAAGAATTCAATGCCTGTTTTTAAGGAATTTGCAGTCAGGTGGGAGAGCCAGGCATGTAAATCTATGATTATAGTTCTGTAAGGTGCAGGCTGCAGGCCAGGTTGCCCAGGACACTGACATATAAACCTCCCCTGACTGCAGCCCTGGGTTTTGGGAAAATGTCCCAGAGGAGGTGATATTTGAACTGAGTCTTGAAGGAGAAGCAAGAGTTGTCTGTCAAGGTGGGCAGATCACTTGAGGTCAGGATTTCAAGACCAGCCTGGCCAACATGATGACACCTCGTCTCTACTAAAAATGCAAAAAATTAGCTGGGCATGGTGGTGTGCACCTGTAATCTCAGCTACTTGGGAGGCTGAGGTGGGAGAATCACCAGAACCTGGGAGGCGGAGGTTGCAGTGAACCGAGATCGCACCACTGCACTCCAGCCTGGGAGACAAAGCGAGACTCCATCTCAACCATCCGATCAAAGACTTGCCCGTTGCAATAAATTGGGAGATCAGTGGGGAGCACAGCCTTCTGGGCAGGGAGCCTGGTGGTGGCAGTGGGGAAAGTGAGTTGGGGAACGTGGAATATAGAAAGACGTTTTGTTTTTTACTTGGCTTTAGAGAGTAGGGTAGGAGGCTGTGCACTTGAACACTTTGTAATTTGGTAGAGATGGACCTGGTCATACCTTGAGGGGCCAGAGCTGGTGGAGGAAGAGATGTGAGGATCCCAGAGGAGGGGAAGGATGAAGGGCCTGGGAAGGGGAGGGTTGGGGCCCGCCTGCCTTGCACAGCCTCGGGTTGGCAGTGACACCGAGTGCCTCCTGCTTGCCTGCAGGACGAGCCTCCCTCGGCCCTAGGTCTGTCCACAAGGAAGGCCCTCAGCGTCCTGAAGGAGCAGCTGGAGGCAGTGCTGGAAGGACATCTCAGGGAGCGGAAGAAGTGTCTGACCTGGAAGGTGAAGCTTCTTCTCCGGGCCGCCAGGGCCTGGCTGGGATGGCAGGGAAGTGTGGGAGGCCCCTACTCAGGGCTGTGATGCACCCTGTCACCCTGGGCGGTGTGACCCAATGGAGGTCTCGTGAAATATCAGAAAGCCGCTGGGGTTCCCCTCACAATGGCTCCCGAGCCTGCTTGCTGCAGGAGCTCAATAGGCTGGAGCACAGCCAAGGTCAAAGGGAGGGGACCAAGGTGCCCATGGGGGCTGGGGAGGCCGCCCGATTGGAGTGGGACTGGCCTCTCACTGCTCCCTCTCTGTTCCTCCCCAGGAGGTGTGGAGAAGCAGCTTCCTCCACCACAGTAACCGCTGCTCCTGCTTCCACTGGCCAGGGGCCTCGCTCATGCTGCTGGCCGTGCTGCTGCTGCTGGGCTGCTTCGGGGGCCAGCCGGCCGGGAGGTACGCACCTAGGGGCTGCTCCCCAACCTCTCCAGCTGTCCCTTCCATCCTGCTGCAGCACCTGGGACAGCCCAGGGCTCCAAGGGGGGCTGCCACCCCCAAGCTGCTCCTGGGATGTAAGGGAACCTCCTCAGTCCCTTGACTGGGGTCAGAGGCCTAGCTGGTGTCAGGGCACCAGAACGGGACACTCTTTCCACAGGGGACTGGGGTGGGAAGGGGAGCTGTGGGCCGGGGGCTGCTGGGTGGGCGAGCCTTCACTCCCTGTGCGTGCCCCTCTCTTTCCTCCTGACAGCCGTGGGGTGGGGCTGGTGAATGCCTCAGCCTTGTTCCTGTTGCTGCTTCTCAACCTTGTGCTCATTGGGCGGCAAGACCGGCTGAAGCGTCGGGAGGTAGAGCGGAGGCTGCGCGGGATCATCGACCAAATCCAAGGTGAGGTCAAGGGCAGGCATATTGGTGGGAAAAGATGACCCGGACATATCAGAGCCCTGAGGGCTCCCCTCCTGCACCCCAGCACAGACGGGTTGCCTGTGGCCAGCATTGCAGGGGCTCTTGTCATCTGGGGAGTTAGAAGGATGCCCACCCTCTTTTGAGCAGGGCAGTGAGAGCTGTGGGACGGTGGTGGGTGCCCAGGCAGAGGGCTGGGCAGGCAGGAAGGCCAGGGGTGGCAGGTGGGCTTCTGGGCTGGCTCGTGTTGGGAAACTAACAGGGAAGACCCCCACATGGCGGGAGGATGGTTGGGGTTTTCTCGTTCAAGTCCATCTTGTCTGGTGTTCTGTGCTGGGAGATGTGGGGGTGGACAGATACCTGCAGGAATCGGGGCAGGTAGGGGACCGGGAGCCTGAGGTGGAGCAGCCCAGGTCCAAAAGGGAAGGGAGTGGCTTGGATTTCTTTTCTTTTCTTTCTTTCTTTTTTTTTGAGATGAAGTTTTACCCTTGTTGCCCAGGCTGGAGTGCAATAGTGTGATCTTGGCTCACTGCAACCTCGGCCCCCTGGGTTCAAGTGATTCTCCTGCCTCAGCCTTGTGAGTGGCTGGGATTACAGGCATGCCCCACCACGCCCGGCTAATTTTGTATTTTTAGTAGAGATGGGGTTTCTTCATGTTGGTTGGACTGGTCTTGAACTCCTGACCTCAGGTGATCCGCCTGCCTTGGCCTCCCAAACTGCTGGGATTACAGGCGTGAGCCAGGAGTTGCTTGGATTTCTGCTTGGCCTTTCATTCAGGCGGTGTTCGTGAAGCTTGGCTGTGGATTGAGGGTTGTTTAGGCTCTTTTGAGGCACTGGTGGCTCCTGCTGTTCAGGGGCATGTCGTTCTCTGGAGAGGCAGCGCCGGCTCATGAGACCTTCCTCCAGCAGAACCGGGCAGTGGATGTTCAGGTGCTAAGTGAGAATTTGTCTTTTCATTCTGAGATGGCTAATTGTAACCACATGCCAGGCACTGGGAGTGCAATGGTGACAGCAAAAGATGGGCCCTGCTTTCCAGAGCTTAGTCTCCTGCCCGGGAGCATCCGTGGCTCCCTCTTGCTTATGGAAGTCATCCCAGATGCACACGTGGCCTCCCAGAGCCTCCAACGCAGGCTCACCTTCCTCTCCAGCCTCTTCTCTTCCTCCTCATTCTCATGTTAGAACTACTTACCAGTCCTAGACCCACTATGTATCAACCTGCCTCTGTGCCTTTGTCTCTTGTTCTCTGCTGGTGAGCTTCTCCCTCCCTCGTCTCTAGCTGACAAACTCGCCCATTTTCCAGGCCCATCCCCAATGCTTCCTCTTCCAGGAAGCCACCTCTGATTGCTCCAGCAAGTCAGTTTGCTCCCTCTTCTGGACTCCTGCAGCACGGGGATCTTTGTTAACACTTGGCCGTGTTTGCCTTGTTTGGTGTTATCTGCCCACATGTCTCATCTCCCCCACTGGGTCATGGCTCCTTGAGGCCAGAGACCATGTTGTTGTCTCCACCTTGCACCCCTCACCGGCCGTCCGCACTGTTTGTGAAGTGTATCTGAATGGGATATGGGTACAAAGAAATGACAGCTCCAGTTGTCGAGAGGAGGTAGAGGCGCTGGGGCTGGAGTGGCTGGGTAGGGCTTTATAAGGGAGGTGTCCTTGAAAGCAGGGAAGTGTTGGAACAGACCTCTTGGGAGACGAAGTGGGCAGACAGTGCTCGGAGGTGCTGCTATATCTGACTGGGTAGCAGACAGTGCTCGGAGGTGTTGCTGTATCTGACAGGGGATCAGGGCTGAGGCTGAGAGGGTTGTTTCCCCCTTTACATTTCCCTCAGATGCCCTCAGGGATGGCAGGGAGATCAAGTGGCCCAGTGCCATGTATCCAGACCTCCACATGCCCTTTGCGCCATCCTGGTCCCTGCACTGGGCCTACAGAGACGGACACCTGGTCAACCTGCCAGTCAGCCTGCTGGTTGAAGGAGACATCATAGCTTTGAGGCCTGGCCAGGAATCGTTTGCTTCTCTGAGGGGGATCAAGGTAGCTTGAGGCCTTCCTCTTCCCCTGGATGTGCGGTCCACAGGCAATGGCGGGAGGGGCTCCAGACTTCACCCTGCAGCTTCCCGGCCAGCTCACTGGCTTTTTGGCAGAGGCCCCAGAACATCTTCCGTCACCCTGCTGTTCTTTTGTTTGTTTGTTTTTTATTTATTTTTATTTTCATTTATTTATTTTTTTTGAGACAGGGTTTCACCCTGTCGCCCAGGCTAGAGTGCAGTGGTGCGATCTCAGTTCACTGAAGCCTCTGCCTCCTGGGTTCAAGCAATTCTCCCACCTCAGCCTCCCCAGTAGCTGGGATTATAGGCACCCGCCTCCACACCTCACCTGGCTGATTTTTATGTTTTTTGGTAGAGACAGGGTTTCGCCATGTTGGCCAGGCTGGTCTCAAACTCCTGATCTCAGGTGATCCACCTGCCTCAGCCTCCCAAAGTGCTGGGATTACAGGTGTGAGCCACCATGGCTGGCCCCCTGTACTGTTCTTTATTCTAGCTAAGAATCCAGTCCCACAGGCCCTGCCCCAGTGGACTCTGGACTAACTGATCACCCCTAACTCCAGGGGAGGTCTGTACTTAGCTGAATTGTCCAGGAAGAGTGGCCTCTGATAGGACCCTCTCGTTGCCCCCAACCTCCCACTTGCTGCCGGCAGGATGACGAGCACATTGTCCTGGAGCCGGGAGACCTCTTCCCCCCTTTCTCCCCTCCACCCTCGCCCCGGGGAGAAGTGGAGAGAGGGCCACAGAGCCCCCAGCAGCACCGGCTTTTCCGTGTCCTTGAGACCCCTGTGATTGACAATGTCAGGTAGGGGTGCCACCCCGCCTCCTCCTGTCCCCAGTACCTTCCGTCAAGAGGGGGATGGGACTGACAAGAAAGGGGTTCTGTTCATCTCAGGGTTCTCTTGAGGGCTGGCATCTCCTTAGGCTCCTGTCCTTAGCCTCTTGAGAGAATTCTTAGACTGGGTGGGGCCCTCTCCCAATCTCTGCTCTGAGGGGACAGCTCTGGAGGTGAACGCAGGCCAGGGCCAGGGCAAAGTGTGGATCTGCAGGGCTCACGGTGCTTGAAGAAGAAGTGTCTGGCAGAGAGGCCCAGAATCCTCCCAAGGTGCAGGTTTCTGGCCTCTCCACTGAGAGCGACTGACAGTCACCTCTTTCTGCAGATGGTGCCTGGACATGGCCCTGTCCCGCCCAGTCACTGCCCTGGACAATGAGCGGTTCACAGTGCAGTCGGTGATGCTGCACTATGCTATGCCCGTGGTCCTGGTGTGTGCGGCGGGGCTGGGCGGCGGCGGCAGGGGAGAGGGCTGGACGTGGGGGGTCTCAGGCCACTCGCATGAGCGGGAGTGAACACGGAGGGCCCCAGAGCAAGCTGGCCTGTGGAGTAGCAAAGGAAGGGGAGTGGCAGCGCCTGGGTCCCTGTCGAGGCGGGGGAGGGGGTTCAAGGGGTCCAGGCCATGCCTCTGCTGTTCCCGACAGGCTGGCTTCCTCATCACCAATGCCCTGCGCTTCATCTTCAGCGCCCCGGGGGTCACTTCCTGGCAGTACACCCTCCTCCAGCTCCAGGCAAGGACCGCCCTGTCCTCTCTGTCATGCTTCCCTCTGACCCGAGGGGCTGGCTCTTCCAGTACCCTGGCTGTCCCTCCCTCTCTGTAGCCCAGAGGTCCCCTCAAGCTTCAGCTTAAGAACACCTCTTTCCCTTCTTTCCCTTCCTGCCCCCGAGAGAGCAGGTCCTTCCTGCCCAGAGAATGGCCGTGGGGCCAGGGCAGCCCTTCCCTTCCCTCCTCCCCAGGCCCAGAGCTCAGGAGCCGTCTGTGCGGTCTGCTCCTCCCCAGGTGAATGGTGTCCTGCCCATCCTCCCCCTGCTCTTTCCAGTCCTCTGGGTTCTGGCAACTGCCTGTGGAGAGGCCCGTGTCCTGGCCCAGATGAGCAAGGCCTCGCCCAGCTCCCTGGTAGGTTTTTCCAAGGCGTCTGGGGGGAAGTGACAGGAACAGAAAGAGGGAGTTAGCTATGCCAGAGGACGGGGCAGAAGTCCAGCCCCACCTTGGGCTCGGCGTGTGGGTCGGCCCAGGCAGCTCTCCAGGGCTCGGGCCCTCTCTATTCCAGAAGGGCCTCCACGCCAGGCCCTGGGTGAGGGTGAGCGCCTACCCTGGCTTCCACCAGATGGAGAGTCAGGACGACCGGGCCCTTTACCGAAGGGGTTGGGAGTGCCGCTGGTGTGGGCCCCACCTCTGCCAGCTTGGAGAAGCCTGTGTGAAGCCGGCTTTTTCCTCACTGAGGCCCTCACCCTCTCTCTGTGCAGCTGGCTAAGTTCTCGGAGGACACTCTCAGCAGCTATACGGAGGCCGTCTCCTCTCAGGTACAACACCGACCCAGGATGGCTTCTCCCATAGGTCTCTAGAGCCGTAACCCTGGGACTCCTCTATTTATGGCTGCAGAGCCTCCAGCCAGGCTCCTGGAGCCCCATGTCCACCCGCTACATGTGGACATCATCTGGGCCTGTTCCCGTTACACATCCATGCCCTGCCCCGCCCCAGAGAAGTGCCTCTCCACCCCAACTTCATGGGGATCCCCTGGATTTCCACCTAGAGGCCGTCTCCGGGGAAATGAGGCTGAGCCCTGAATGGCCTCGCAGACTTGCCCTCTCCCACCAGGAAATGCTGCGCTGCATTTGGGGCCACTTCCTGAGGGTGCTCCGGGGGACGTCGCCCACGCTGAGCCACAGTTCCAGCCTGCTGCACAGCCTGGGCTCTGTCACGGTGAGGGTGGGCCGTGCGGCGGGGAGGCACCTGTGGTGCCTGTCCTGCTCTCTGGCTGGGCCTGGGCTGTCCGTCTGCCACTTGAGTGGCCCCTGGGCAGGGTGGACTCATGCCAGGCCCCTTTCCCATCTCAACCACTTTCCATACAGGTCCTGTGCTGTGTGGACAAACAGGGGATCCTGTCATGGCCGAATCCCAGCCCAGAGACTGTGCTGTTCTTCAGCGGGAAGGTGGAGCCCCCTCACAGCAGCCACGAGGACCTCACGGACGGCCTGTCCACCCGCTCCTTCTGCCATCCCGAGGTAGAGGAGGAGGTACGGCCGGCTCCCGTGGGCCCTACTCTGGGCCAGGCTGTTTAGCCTTGGAGCCTGGCCAGGGAGGGTGAGGTTTAGGAGGGCAAAGGAGGGTTCGGGCACCATTAGGATCTGCTTCTGAGCAGGTGAGGTGAAGCCACAGCACAAGGCAGCGAGGGGACCTAGAAGCATCCTGCCTCACTGGTCCATGGGAGCCACCGGTCCTAGGCCTGTGCTCCTCATTCTCTGCAGCCCCATGAACGAGACGCCCTCCTGGCTGGTTCCCTGAACAACACCCTGCACCCTTCCACTGAGCAGGAGCGTGGTGACTGGCCTGGGGAGGCTCCCAAGCCCTCTGAGCCCTATTCTCACCACAAAGTGCACGGCCGCAGCAAACACCCATCCGGCTCCAACGTGAGCTTCAGCAGGGACACCGAGGGTGGCGAAGAAGAGCCCAGCAAGGTGAGGGGAGGAGGTGGCGCGGGGCAGCCATGCCCTCAGCCACAGGCCGTCCTGGCCTCCCTGGCCAGCCTGGCCCCATAGGGTCTGAAAGAGCAGGTGTCCCTGCCCTCTGTCCCAGCACCTCCAGGCGAGGCCAGTGGCCCTGAAGTCTTGCCCTGGTGCCTGCTGCGAAGTAGACAGAGGCTGCCTTCTGTTCTGGTCTCCCTGTTGGAACCTTCCAAACACACACCAGGCTCCCTCTCAGAGATGTTCCCTGGCCACAAAAGATCCCTCAACTGTGTCCTCTTTGGTCTGGCCACCCCTCGTTTTGGCTCCTGCCAGTGTCATGAGATATATTAATAAGTTCCTAGAAGCAGACAGGAGCCCAAGAAGGACAGGAAGCTGATTTTAGGAGGAAGGGGAGGGGGAGAGAGTGGGCAGGAGTGCTCTCCTGGGAAGGGTGCCTTTGAGGGGCAGGAGCCCTCCCCAGCCTTGGGAGGCAGGTGGAGCCAGTGCTGGCTTCCCCACATCCCCTCCCGGGCTGAGGCTCCCCTCCATGTCTCCCCTAGACCCAGCCTGGGATGGAGGGCGACCCCTATGAGGCAGAGGACTTTGTGTGCGACTACCACCTGGAGATGCTGAGCCTGTCCCAGGACCAGCAGAACCCCTCCTGCATTCAGTTTGATGACTCCAACTGGCAGCTGCACCTCACGTCCCTCAAACCCCTCGGCCTCAACGTGCTGCTGAACCTGTGTAACGCCAGCGTCACCGAGCGCCTGTGCCGGTTCTCCGACCACCTGTGCAACATCGCCCTACAGGAGAGCCACAGCGCCGTGCTGCCCGTGCACGTGCCCTGGGGCCTCTGCGAGCTCGCCCGCCTCATTGGTACGGGCCCCCCTGGCGGGGTTGGCTGGCTGGACCTGCCTCGTAGAAGAGGCCCGGCACCGACTCCTCACGGGACTTCGTGGACCTGGCCGGGCATTGCCAGGGCATGGCCCTAAGTTCCTGTCCCCCTGCCCTGCAGGCTTCACTCCTGGGGCCAAGGATCTCTTCAAGCAGGAGAACCACCTGGCACTGTACCGCCTCCCCAGTGCCGAGACAGTGAAGGAGACCTCGCTGGGGCGGCTCTCCTGTGTCACCAAGCGGCGCCCTCCCCTCAGCCACATGATCAGCCTCTTCATTAAAGACACCACCACCAGTGAGTCCCGCCCACCTCGGCCAGCACCAGGCCAGACTTTCCAGAACCTGCTTGGCAGGGGGGCTCTATCCATCCCCGCCCATTGCTAGGGAGGCCTGGGCAGAGGAACAGTGGGCTGCTTCCAAAGTGCTTTGCTGTGGCAGGGGCTGGACTTGGGGACCAGGGCTGGGATGGTGTTAGCTGCAGAAGCTGGGATTGTCCAGAGGATGGGAATATGGTGTCTGCATTCCAAGTCTAGTGGCCTCGCAGAGCCTGGCTGATTGTGAGTCCCAGGGAGGCTCCTCCTCTGTCAGGGGCTCCTCAGCACCCTTCTTCAGGAAGACAGTGTGCTGCCTGTCAGGTCAGAGCGAGGGTGGGGGGTCTGCTTAGTGACACTCAGGGTCTGACCTCTCTCCCCCCAGGCACAGAACAGATGCTGTCCCATGGCACTGCTGATGTGGTCTTGGAGGCCTGCACAGACTTCTGGGATGGAGCTGACATCTATCCTCTCTCGGGATCCGACAGGTGGGTGAGGAAGTGCAGGCCAGCAGCAAGAGCAGTCGCTCTGCCAGTGCCCCTGCCCCTCACAGGCAGGACCGCTCACCTGACCTCCGCCTGCTTCCCTGGCAGAAAGAAAGTGCTGGATTTCTACCAGCGAGCCTGCCTGTCTGGGTATTGCTCCGCCTTCGCCTACAAGCCAATGAACTGTGCCCTGTCCTCTCAGCTCAATGGCAAGTGCATCGAGCTGGTACAGGTGCCCGGCCAGAGCAGCATCTTCACCACGTGCGAGCTGCCCAGCACCATCCCCATCAAGCAGAACGCCCGCCGCAGCAGCTGGAGCTCTGACGGTACCTCGTGTGTCTGTCCAGCGGGGCCAGTGCTGGGGCTCCTCTGGGCTGCAGAAGCCCAGGAGGCAGGGAGGGTTTCCAGAGGGCCCTGGCACCCATCACAGCAAAGGGTGCAGTGGCCACAGCCCCAGGCTGGGACATCAGTGCGACACTATCCAGTGACATGGGGAGTCCCTTAGTTTTCTCCCTTACCAGGAGATGCTCATTTTGCCTGCCTCTCTGGTCAGTTATGATGCTCAGGTGGATAGCATGCATCAGAGTGCTTTCCTGGGAAGTTACCAACCGGCGTTCATGCAGCATTAGGCTTGGCAGAATCAGACAGGAGACCAGGTCTCTCACCCTGTTGGTGCAGAGGGGCCCAGAGAACCCAAGAGACCGTGAACTGAAGCAGTTGCTGAGGGTGCGGCCAGTACCCCAGCCCTCGAGCAGGACTGAGCAGGAGCTAAAGCCATGCCCTGTCTTGGCTCCCAGCTCGGCCACCTGACTGATGCCTACCTTTCATTGTCTTTCCTCCTGTGTCTGTCGGCGCCTTCTGTGTCTTGGCTGTGTGTGTGTGTGCGGTTGTGTGTGGTCCCCTGGGGCCTGCGTGCTCACTGATTTGGGTGTGGCATCTGTGTGTGTGGCCCCGGCTGCCTCCTGGAATCTGCTGGTTCCTGGATGTCCTGATCGGGCTGTGTCCTGTGTGTCCTGGCTGGGCTTTGTGCCTCGTGCCTGCCTGAAGAAGGGATCGGGGAGGTGCTGGAGAAGGAAGACTGCATGCAGGCCCTGAGCGGCCAGATCTTCATGGGCATGGTGTCCTCCCAGTACCAGGCCCGGCTGGACATCGTGCGCCTCATCGATGGGCTGGTCAATGCCTGCATCCGCTTTGTCTACTTCTCTTTGGAGGATGAGCTCAAAAGCAAGGTGGGGAGAGCCATCCCCTCTGCCACCACCAACTCTGTTTCCCACGGGCTTTTGGGCCCGTGTGTTCAAGGCCATCTGCCTTTCGCAGGTGTTTGCAGAAAAAATGGGCCTGGAGACAGGCTGGAACTGCCACATCTCCCTCACGCCCACCGATGACATGCCTGGCTCCGAGATCCCCCCTTCTAGCCCCAGCCATGCAGGCTCCCTGCATGATGACCTGAATCAGGGTAAGGGCAAAGGTATGGGGGGGGGATGGGGTAGGGATGGGAGGTTTCCCCTCCTCAGAGCCACAGCCAGGAAGAGCCTCCAGAGAGCCCTCCAGATAAGTACATTCGCGTGGGAAATGGCTCTGATGTCCGTGCGGGAAACAGCAGTCAGCAGGGAGGAGTGGAGATGGAGGCAGGAAATTCTCTGCCATCTGCAGGGCAAGGACAGGCCCACAGAAGGCTGGCCCCAAGGTGAGGGAGAGGCTCTTGTCCCCACAGTGTCCCGAGACGATGCAGAAGGTCTCCTCCTCATGGAGGAGGAGGGCCACTCAGACCTCATCAGCTTCCAGCCTACGGACAGTGACATCCCCAGCTTCCTGGAAGACTCCAACCGGGTACGATGGCAGGATCTGTCTTACATGTCCTTGTAGTGGCCCCATAGCTGGTTGAGGGGAGAGGTAGAGACGTAGTGGGCAGGCACGTGAAGGGGAGGGATGCTGATCCCCATCCTGAAGCCACTGGCATCGCTGCTTTCTCCAGGCCAAGCTGCCCCGGGGTATCCACCAAGTACGACCCCACCTGCAGAACATTGACAACGTGCCCCTGCTAGTGCCCCTCTTCACCGACTGCACCCCGGAGAGTGAGTGCTGTGGCCAAGGGTACTTGGGCGGCCTGGTCCCTTCGGCTGAGCTCTGCCTGGGCCTGGGCACCCCGTGGGCTCTGGAGGGATGTAGGTTTTCCATGCTGGGAGTGAAGGAACCTGGGCTGGGATCAGCCGGGGAATCCTGTGGGTTGGAGTCAAGAGTGCCGACGTTCACATGATCCCGCTGCCGGGGGTTGGGATTGTTTCAAAGAGGGGCCGCTTCCCATTGCCTCCCACTCTCTTGTCCTGTGGGTAGAGACCTAGCGCCACATGGCGCTCTGCCTGCCTGACTCTTGTGCCCTCATACACTGTCCTCAGCCATGTGTGAAATGATAAAGATCATGCAAGAGTACGGGGAGGTGACCTGCTGCCTGGGCAGCTCTGCCAACCTGCGGAACAGCTGCCTCTTCCTCCAGAGCGACATCAGGTCAGGGCAGGACCCTGGAGCCTGTGGGCCAGCTTCTACCTCCCAGACCACGGTGGGCCTGCATGGGGCTGGGAGTGTGTACCACGGCTGACCTTGCCCTGGCTGAGACCAACGCACCCGGTCACGGTGGGAGAAGAAGGAGGGGGTGTCCAGTCCTGTGGGAGATGCAGCTGAAGGGTGTGTGTCCCCCATCCTGAGCAGCATTGCCCTGGATCCCCTGTACCCGTCCCGTTGCTCCTGGGAGACCTTCGGCTACGCCACCAGCACCAGCATGGCCCAGGCCTCGGATGGCCTTTCTCCCCTGCTGCTGTCGGGGCAGCTGAATAGCCTGCCCTGCTCCCTGACCTTTCGCCAGGAGGAGACCATCAGCATCATCCGGCTCATCGAACAGGTGGGAGCTTCGGCAGGCGAAGGTGGAAGGACGCAGGACACAGGGCCTGCTTGGGGTGGGAGTAGTGGCACAGGACCTGTTTGGACCCAGGGACCTCATGCCCCAGCCCTCCAAGCGGGGCCTTCCCAGGCAGTTACATTAGCCTCTGCTCCCCTCATAGGGGCATCCTGGGCATCTGGCTCTTGGCTGAAGTGTGTCTGTTGGGCCTGGGAGAGGCCAGGCAGACCCAGGCCATAATGTGTCACTCTCGGTCCATAGGCTCGGCACGCCACCTATGGCATCCGTAAGTGCTTCCTCTTCCTGCTGCAGTGCCAGCTGACTCTCGTGGTTATCCAGGTGAGGTGGGGCCCGCACAGGTATCGCCCCTGTGCCACTCACCACTTCACTCAGGGGCCAGCTGAGAATCTGAGGGAGGCTGGGGGTAGCAGCCAGTCCAGGGGTCCCCCAGAGCCTCTGTAAAGCTCCTGGGCTTTCCAAGATGACCTCATTGGCAGAAGAGTATTCCCTCTGGCCCCAATTCCCTCTGGCAGGATGTAAGCATCTATCTGGGCCCAGGGCAAGGCAGCTCAGGGGCTCCTATGCCCTTATTTTGTGCCTGAATCGAACTCTGGCTCTTGGCTTCTGTCCTACTCTAGTTCCTTTCTTGCTTGGTCCAGCTGCCGCCACTCCTGAGTACCACCGACATCCTGTGGCTGTCCTGCTTTTGCTACCCTCTGCTCAGGTGAGAGGCCATGCAGCTCCCCGACCCGCAACGCCCAAGCAGGAGAGGTCTGGATGTCACTGTGCAGCCCCAGGAGCCCAGGGTTCTGGAACTGCTCAGGGCTCACCTCCTCTGGTACAGGAGGCACAGAGGGAACCTCCTTTGCCTTTTTTTTTTTTTTTTTTTTTTTTTTTTGAGACAAGAGTCTCGCTCTATGGCCCAGGCTGGAGTGCAGTGACCTGATCTTGGCTCACTGCAACCTCTTCCTCCCAGGTTCAAGCAGTTCTCCTGTCTCAGCCTCCTGAGTAGCTGGGATTACAGGCACCCGCCACCACACCCAGCTAACTTTTGTATTTTTAGTAGAGATGGGGTATTTCACTGTGTTGGCCAGGCCGGTCTTGAACTCCTGACCTCATGATCCGCCTGCCTTTGCCTCCCAAAGTGCTGGATTATAAGCATGAGCCACCACATCCAGCCTTTTTTTGAGACAGAGCCTTACTCTGTCATCCAGGCTGGAGTGCGATGGCACAATCTCTGCTCACTGCAACCTCTGCCTCCTGGGCTCAAGTCATTCTCCTGCCTCAGCCTCCCGAGTAGCTGGGATTACAGGTGCTCACAACCATGCCCAGCTAATTTTTGTATTTTTAGTAGAGATGGGGTTTTGCCATGTTGGCCAGGCTGGTTTCAAACTCCTGACCTCAAATGATCTACCTGTCTTGGCCTCCCAAAGTGCTGGGATTACAGGTGTGAGCACTGCACCCGGCCTTTGTCTTATTCCATCCCCTCACCAGACTCGACCTCATGCTCAAGACTCCCTAGAGGCTCCCTCTGTGAGAACTGGGGGACAGAGGGTCACTGTCACCATCCCTGTACCTTATCTCTGCTTTTCAGCATCTCGCTGCTGGGGAAGCCCCCCCATAGCTCCATCATGTCTATGGCAACAGGGAAAAACCTTCAGTCCATCCCTAAGAAGGTAAGCGAAGCAGACCTTGTGAGCCTTGCAGGTGAGCATGGAAGGGACTGAGGGGCACGGGAGGAGAGAGGGCCTAATCTGGAAGGCTCTGGACGGGGACTCCAGCAGAACTGGGAAACCAGCACTTGGTTCCTAGTCCTCCCCCAGATCAAGGAGGAGGTGGTGGCACAGAGCTGGGAAAGATCCTTGGTGGGGCGTGAGCTTTCTATCCCCCCAGGCCCGACCATTTACTAAGAGCCTGTTGAATACGTGGAAGAGCCAGGAGCGGCCGGCAAAGGGGCTGTGTGCCCCAGGAGTGACCCGGCCTTGCTCCCTGGCAGACTCGGCACTACTTCCTGCTCTGCTTCCTACTCAAGTTCAGCGTCACCATCAGCTCGTGCCTCATCTGTTTTGGCTTCACGCTGCAGAGCTTCTGTGACAGCTCCCGGGCCCGCAACCTCAGCAACTGCTCATCCATCATGCTGCCCAGGTGGGTCCCACCCCCGAGAGCCACCATCGCCTGCCTCACCTGGAGGCTTCCTCCCTCCCTACCCCAGCCTACCTCCCTGCGGCCCCAGAGGGGCTGAGCCCACCCCTCGCTTTGGCAGCAACAACGACAGGGCTCCATCCTGGTTTGAGGACTTTGCCAACGGACTGCTGTCGGCTCAGAAGCTCACGGCCGCCCTGATTGTCCTGCACACTGGTGAGGGGGCTCTCTGGGAGGGTGCAGATGATGGTGGGGAGGGGCCCCACTGTAGTGGTCTGACCCCACATTGCCCCACTTTCCCCAGTCTTCATTTCTATCACCCACGTGCATCGCACCAAGCCCCTGTGGAGAAAGAGCCCCTTGACCAACGTCTGGTGGGCTGTGACAGTGCCTGTGGTGTGAGTATGGCTAGGATGGAGGGGTGGAGTGGGGCTGGGGAGGAGAGGGGCTTCTGCAGGGCAAGGACTGGAGGGCGGGACCGGGGCCAGGGGTTTAACCATGCCCTGCTTGAGCTAATTGTACTGGGAAGGGCAGGGAAGGAAGAAGGCAGTGTCAGGGTTCACATGGGCTGCCACCTCCCGCAGGCTGCTGGGTCAGGTGGTCCAGACAGCTGTGGACCTGCAGCTATGGACGCATAGGGACAGCCACGTCCACTTTGGCCTTGAGGATGTGCCCCTGCTGACGTGGCTCCTGGGCTGCCTGTCCCTGGTCCTTGTGGTGGTCACCAATGAGGTCGTGAAGCTACATGAGATTCGGTGAGCTGCCAGCAGGGTGCCTCCCTCTGGGCTCAACCATGTTCCATAAACCCGTCACTCCTTTGGTGACACTCCCTCACCTTTCCGCTGCCCCAGCCCCTGGTCTAAGGATCTTTGCCAACCTGTACTTTCATCTTCTGCCCTGCCAGGGTCCGAGTCCGCTACCAGAAGCGACAGAAGCTGCAGTTTGAAACTAAGCTGGGCATGAACTCTCCCTTCTGAGCCACTGGCTGTGGTGGCCACAGTTGCCCCTGTCCCTGGGGCTAAAGCCAGACCCATTTCTGAATAGGGGAGTTGGTATCAAGAATGTTTCCGGGTTTGCTCCTGCACCCGTGGCACTGGAAGCCCAGCTCCCCGCATCAGACTCCGCTGTCTTCCTGAGCCCTGGGGCTTACTGTGGAGGAGCTGATGGGCTGGGCCCTTGGCCAGTCCTGGCTCTTCCCTGGGCCTCACCAGAGGCACTCTTGAATGTATGGCCTCAGGTGCTCCCTAGAGGGGCCCTCACCCCCTCACCTGTGGGCTGCCCCCTTGGGGACCCCTTGCCCCCCAGTGCCTCTGCTTGCGGGTCCCTGGACATGGCCGTGAAGCGAACCTTCTTTGGAGGAGCAACAGCAGGAGCAGCCTTGGCCGACGTGTCCAACTCCCAAGGCTGCTGTGGAGGGCAGGGGGGTGCTGCGTGCTCCCCATCCCATCCTCCTGGGGCAGGGGCCTGGATGTGGCCCCGAGTGCCTCCTCTCCCTCCCTCTGTGGGGGAGTCTCCCACCTGATGAAGATGGAGCAGGGCCCCCGCTTCGCCCTGGAGCCTCTTCCTGTGCCTGGCTCAAGCTGCCTGCCTATGTCTTGGGGAATCTGGCCCAGGTCTCCTCAGCCCCTGCCCCCAGTTCTGGAAGTTTCTACTGGTGTATTTTTTTTTACTGGTAATGAGCCTTTTAGGAATGAATGTAGACTGGTTTGTATTAAAATGTGTCAGTTGCTTAAGAAACACCTGTGGCTGGTCCGTAAGGCCACTCCAGGGTCTGCCCACCCGCGGCGGTGGCTGGCAAAGGGAGGCCTAAGCCTTCCTCCATCTACACTGGCAGGTCTCTCAGGTCTGCCTCAGGTGAGACCCGTGGGGTCAGGGTTCTCCGTGTCACAGAGGCAAACACACAGCCCGGTCACATGGAATGGTGTTTTCATTGGTGTTAGTTGGGGCAAGAGGTTAATGGTTACAGAGCCAGGGCCTGGGCCAATGGGGTCAGGCTCCTGGTCCTCAGGTGGGCAGCAGGGGCTCCTGCTGTGGTCTGAGGCCCCTCTCCCATTGCGTCCTCTCAGGCAGTTAATAGAATAAATTCCATTTAAAATATATGCATTTCTCTCTGCTTAAAAAATAACATTTACAATTGAAAAGTTGGACTTGTGGGATCTGTTAACCCCACTGCCTCCCACCCCTGCCAGCTCTGCCCCAGTGAGGGAAGGCGGGGGCAGGAGCTGCCTGGGCACCACCGCCGCATATTTACATGTCCTCTGTACACCTACGGAGGGGGGGCCCGGCCAGACACACGCCTCCTTTGGCCTCCGAGGGCCTGGGCAGCACAGTGGGTGGCAAGAGGCTTCCCTTGGCACAGTGATGGGACACAGGCTGGGGGGTACAGAGAAAGCACCCTCAAAGCCCTACCAGCCCCACTTCCTCCCTGAGGAGAGAGCTCTTACCAGGGTCCCTGTCCAGGAGCAGGACTCTTGAATGTATGGCCTCACCCTGGTCAGATCACCCTGGAGGGGCTTTGCTGAGATGCAGTGGAGGCCCCTCACTAGTCGGGTTCTGATAAGGTGGGCTGTCGTCCCACAAGAGCTGTGATGCCCATGAGCTGCTGGCTTATAGTGGGAAGGGGCTCTGCTAGGAGGGGCACTTCAGCCTAACCAGCCCTTGGCCCATCCCTAGGGTGGCAGAGGCCTCTTCTGTGCTGGGGCAAAGGCAGTGGACTTCGGCAGGTCATAGTGGGCACTGCTGAAGGGCTCAGTCCAGCATGGCGTCCAGCTGGTCAGCCAGGGCGTCAAACATGGTGCTGATGTCATCCAGAATGTGCTTGGTGGAGGCACTGGGGGCGCTGCAGCAAGGGGAAGGACGAGGTCAGATCAGCTAGTGACCTGCACCCCAATGGCCCTGGGGCAGGGGGCTGTCATAGCTCCTGGAGGCTCAGGGAGGCAAGGGACAGCCTAGGCTTGTGTGCCTCTTAAATGGCAGCCACTAGGATTCCCTGAAGGTGAGATCTGGGTGACTCTAACACCTGGCCTCTTATTCCATTAGTGCCTGCAATGTCCCCCTCCAACATCCCCAGGAGCCCCGGGCAGAGGGCGCAGGGAGCGCTATTTCTCTGAAGCCTTCTCTCCCTCCCCTGCCAGCCCCCCTCACCCCTCTTGCTCCTCGGTGCCAATGCTCTTCTCCGCAGCTCTCAGTGCAGCTGCCAGGGACGAGCTGGTCTGCTCCAGTCTCTGCTGGGCCTGGCCGGGGCCCACAGTCCCAGTGCTCTCAGGCCGTGGAGGAGGCGCTGGACGGGGGCCGAGCCGAGGCGCTAGCTTTGGGCCAGAAAATGCCAGCTGGGTGCAGGCCACCGATACAGGCTTGGGGGCTGTTCCTGCAGAGACAAAAAGGTTGGCCTGGGACTTGGCTGGGCCGGACGTAACCCTGCCAGCAGTGCCTCTCCCACAGGCCTCGCCTCTTACCTGCTCCAGGCACCTTGAGGAGGGCAGCAGGGGCGGCTGGGGGTTCTGTCTCCCCATTCCGCTGACTAGCCACTGAGCTCTCCGGACCTGGCCCTGGGCAGGGCAGCACCGAGGGCTGTGTGGCGGGGCTGGGAGCAAGGGGGGCTGGGGCTCCTTGGGCTGGAAGGCTGCTGGGCTCGGGCTGAGGGCTAGAAGCTGAAGGAGACTCGCCAGGAGCTGGGGAGGGCAGGGGGGCAGCAGGGCCAGGTGTGGCGCTGGCCACTCCGAAGGCCAGCAGGGCGGTCTGCAGCGGCTCTCTCTCCCGGCACTTGGGCCTCCGCTTAACAGTGTCTGATTCCGTGAGGTTGAAATCGAGGCCAGGGGGCACGGATGTTTCTCGGGGTGGGGGCCCAGCGGGCTTCGGCCGCTGTTTGATGGTCAGGTTCCCTTCCTCTGCAAACGGCAGCCCTTCCCCAGAGCTGCCCCGAGATGGGGGCGTCCCCTCGGGGCCTGGCTCCTCCTCCTCCGTGTCCGACGACGGCCCCGGTGGGGCAGGGGGGCCAGGGGGCTCTGAGGGGCCAGCGGGCTCACTCAGTGTTCGCCTTCGGGGCCCTGAGGCTCCCTCCTTGGGCCCTGGGCTCCCGTCTAGGGGAGGTGGCTCTGGGGTGGGGCCAGAGACGGAGCTGAGGCGCTTGGGGGGTGGGGGTGGGGGGCCTTTGCGCCGGGCCCGCAGGGCGAAGGACTGGCTGCGAGGAGTCCCCCGAGCTGGGGTTGGGGTGGTGCTAGGACTGGTCCGGGCAAGGGCGCTGCGTCCTGGCCGCCGGGTAAGGGTGGCATAACTGCCCAGGGCACTGCCCACTGGCCCTTCGGCCTCCCCCTCAGCGTCCCCCTCCGAGGGGCCAGGGCGGCTCAGGCTGTGGGACCGGCGCTTAGGTCGAGGCGGGTCTGGGGGAGTGGCAGGGGACCCAGCCAAGTAGGAGAAGGCCCAGGGTGCACCAGGAGGTGGCCCTGGGGCCGGGCTGGAGGGGGAGCCCTGGGGGCTCATAAAAACATAGGGTGGGGGTCCTTGGCCAGGAAGTAGGGTACAAAGCTTAGGGGGCCGGTCTGTGCCCTCTGGAAGGTTCCTCTCCTGGGGGGTGCTAGGATCTCCACCGCTGGGCTGTAGGGCGGACTGTAGTGCGGGCTGTTCCTGTGAGTGGCCGGACCCCCGTGAGCGAGCCCCGATGCTCTCCTGACTGGGAGAACGGGCAGGTGGGAGGGGGAGTGGCTCAGGGCCACCCCCTGCCATGGCTGCCTGTAGCTCTGGGCTCAGCTCACTGCCCTGGAAGGTGAGGAGCCTCGGGCCGGCGGTAGCTGGGCCTTCCCCATTCTCCAGCCCCTCGATGGCCATCAGCTCTGGACCCTTGGCCAGCCGGCGCCCGCCTTCGCCGAGGGCCTCCCCCTGCAGCAAGCCCCGCCGAAGCTCTGCCAGCCGCTTCACCCCCAGCATAAGCTTCTTCTGATGCCCTGAGATGGAAACAGAAGTGGCAAGGTTAGCTGGGGCCGGGGTTGTCCTGGTCACGACTGGCCCCATTCTCTCTTCTCTTGGAGACCCCAGAGGCAGGTGGGGGCCCAGCCAGGCCTCAGGGCAGTCCTCACCGAGCTTGTTGACCCCGATCTCCTGCAGCTCCTCCCAGGTGAGGTCGGTCACCAACCCCATGGAATCGTAGCCGCTGCTCACCAGCTGCTTGTGGTACTGCGGCAGCCCCAGTGCACACAGCCACTCCAGCAGGTCCGTCTGGAAGAGCACCGTCCTCGAAACAGCCCCAGCCAGCCTCCGCCCCCAGCCAGAGAGGAAAAGGCACCAGCACGTGCCCTACTCCCCAGCCACCCTGATGGGTGACAGCACGTGCCCCACTCCCCAGCCACCCTGATGGCTCACCGGGATGTAGGTGGGCAGCCACTCAGCGATGCTGAGCTGAGCAATCTCTGAGGCAATCTTCTTCCTGTGGCCAGGCTTGGTCACCCCGATGGCCGTCAGATCCTGCCACACACAGTCTGGCCGTCAGGCCCTTCCCCTGCCTGCTGGGCCCTGCCCGGCCCACTGGGCACTGCTCCCAGGCCGCAGCACCCACCTCAGGCGTCATGCGGCTGATGGTAGGCACATCATAGCCGGCCTGCAGAAAGTGGGCAGTGTAGCCCTCCAGCTGGAACTCACTCAGCCAGTTATAAATGGCCTGTGCGTCCTGTGGGGTGAGGGAAGCGGGCAGAATTAGCAGGAACTGACTGGGCCAAGCCCCCAGCCTCCCCTCAGGGGCCTGCCTGAGCGGGACTTCAGTCCATACAGACGCCCTTGCATCTCCCTGCCCTACCCACCCCAGCCCCAAGGCCCACAGTGCACCCACGGGAGGTCACACCTTCCCCTCCAGCAGCTGTTCCGGCCGCACATCCTGGCTGAAGATCTGCTCCCCAGAGCGGCAGTTGGCCAGAGGGCGGTGGCTCAGGTTGTCTTCAAGGAGGGAGAGACATGGAATGGAAAGGTGGCAGGAGGAAGGGGTGCCCACCCTCGGCCTCCTTACCTGCACTTCTCCTAGCCAACCCAGCTCCCCTGACCCTTCCTACCTGCCAGGGATGGTGGGTGGAGTCCTGGCAGCACCTGGTCCTCTCCGGCTGAGGGCAGTGGCTGGAGATAGGGCAGGAGCTAACTTAGCATTTGAGGAACTGGCAGCGGGGGGTGAGCCCTGCCCTGGTTCGTGACCTCACCGTCCTACCTGGGCATTCTCAATCAGGAGGCCAGGGCCGTGGCCGTTAGTGCCCTCGGAGCTCTGCCCGCTGCCAGCACTGCGGATACTGCCCACACTGCCCTCGCTGCCCACGCTATTCCTGTCACCTGCTGTGAGGGGGAGAAGCCAAGGGGTCAGAGCCCCAGGGGACACTGCCAACAGCTGACTGGCAGCTTGCCCAGGCCACACACCCACACAGTGCCCAGCACTGCCCCCTGGGAGGATGTACCTGGGCTGTCTGGGCTGAGGCCCACCCGAGGAAGCTGGCCGTAGGTAAGAGGGTGCAGGGGGTCATCGGCAGGAGGCTGCGGTGTCCGGGAGAAGCCTGGGCGCAGGGAGGTGGGTGCAGAGGGGAGGCGGGCTGCAGGAACACCCACCCGCTTGCTGACCACCTCGACGATGCCCGGGGGGAAGTAGCCTATGCGGTCTGTGCCCCTTTGGCTCTCGTGGATGTGGCCCTTCCAGCGCCCATCGGGATGCTGTTCTAGCACCTGTGGCCAGGGGTCGGGGGCAGGGACCTGGTCACTCCCAGCACCAGGCAAGTGGCAAATAGCTGTTCCTACAGCTGCAGTCCAGCAACCCTGGTCCAGCTCTTCCCCTGCCCCCCAGGAGCTGGCCTCTGATGCCCACACTGGCCCACATTCCGCCCCTGCTGCCAGCAGCCAGCCCATTCTCCCCTGTGCCTCCAGGATGAGCCCTGGTGGCAGCCTGTGGTCAAATCACAGCTGTGCTACTTGCCAGCTGTGTGACCTTGGGCAAGTCACTTTAATTTCTCTTAATTTTATTTTGTTTAATTCTCAAGTTTGTCATCTCTAAAGAAGAAATGCTAATCGCACTGCCTTCCCTGGCTTTGGGAAGAATTAAATGAGGGTGAATATAGAAACCTCAGAGCAGAACCTGGTAACATAGCCAGGTGCCCAAATAAGTAACCACAATCATTTGTATGTGCAAAGGAATGTCTGCCTGGGGCCCCTCACCGTGATGACATCCCCTGCCCGGACATTGAGAGCCGTGGGATCGTGGAGGTTCCAGAAATCCTTGAGTGCTCGGACCTTTAGGATCCCTGAGGCCTCTAAGAGAACCGGGTGGGGGAAAGGTGTCATCTAAGGGTCCTTAGAGCATCTTCCCAGCCCCCATCCCCTTGACAACCCTCCCCCAGGGACGTCCACTCCCCCTCCACATCCTGCTACCTACTGGAGCAGCTCCGGGCCCCCTGGGCAGGGTCTCCTCCCTGCACTCACCCCGAAGTAGCTGCTTGATTTCCCGGCTGGCCTGGGAGGTGGTGAACTGATTCACTATGTCCAGCGCTGTCTGGTTATACGTATTCCGGATGTTCACGTCCACACCTCCCTGGGCGCACAGTGACGCATGAGCACACACTCGGCACTGTGACACCTCTCCCTCGCTTCTCTCAGCTACCCGGGATGTAGGTACTATTAACATTTTCAGATTTTACAGATGAGGAAATAGAAGCTCAGGAACTCAGTCAAGGACAAGCTCAAGTTCACTCAGCTAGTAAGCGGCAGAGCGAATCAGGTCAGTCTGCACCCGATCCATCTGTACTGCCTCAGCACCGTCCAGAAGGAAGTCAGGCCTCTTCCCTGACGCCCATGCAAAAGCCATGCTGGAGTCCTCCCTCCCCAGTCAGGGCCCAGGGCAGAGGCTCCAGGGACACCTGCGAGGGACAGGGGCCCACACCCACCTCCAGGAGCAGCCGCACCACCTCGGTCTTGCCGTACAGCGCGGCCTCGTGGAGCGCAGTGCCCGTCTTGGTCTGGCGGTTGATCTCAATCCCGGCTCTCAGGAGCTGCCTGCAGTGGGCCGGGGGAGTCATGGGGAGGTGGGGCAGGAGGGGACGCTGACTGCTGGGGGCTGGGAGATGGAGAGCCTGGGTAAAGAGGGCAGGGGGGAGGGCGCTGAGGAGCACCGATGGTCCCACAGGAAGGTGATGAAGAAGCGAGGGGTACCCCAAGGGTACCTGATGACTTCTCTGTGGCCATTCTTGGCAGCCAAATGCAGGGGTGTGGTGTAGTTGGGGTCACACGGGTCCTTGGCCTCACCCTCCAGCAGTGCCACACATAAGTGGCTGTTCAGTAGCAGCTGGGCCACCTGCAGCAACCCAGCGCCCAGTTAGAGGCTCCTCCTCAGACCTTGTACACGTCTAGGACCCAGCACCCCAAGGCTGCCTCACCTTGAGTCGGCCAAATTCACAGGCCAGATCCAGGGGTGTCTTCTTGGCCTTGTTGACCAGGCACGGGTTGGACTGATGCTGGAGGAGCATTTCTGACTGGGGTCGAGGGGAGCCAAGTGAGGGGGCCTGGCTTGTCCAGCACCCCACCACACCCTGTGCCAAGTCCCTGTGGGCAGCCTCACATACCACCTCATAGTGTCCATACTGCGCAGCCAGGTGCAGGGGGATCTGCCCGTCCAGCGAGGCGGCATTGACGGCCGCGGAGGCACGCAGCAGCAGCCTCACAGGCTCCAGCCGGCCCTGCCAGGCTGCATAGTGTAGCGGGCGCATGCCTGGCAGGAGGGAAGGGGTTCTGAGGAAGGTCCTGGGGTGGCGTTGGGGGTGGAGAGGGACTGAGCAGAGGACGGAGCCAGCCCAGCTAGGAGGACAGAGAGCCCAGGGGACGCAACGCCGGCTCCACCTGGGTGTGGTCAGGAAGAGGTCTGGCTCGATGGGGCTGAAGCCAGAGTCCAGCTGTGCCCACCGCGGATGATGATGACCCCAGGACAGCGACAAGACCTCCCCGAGCCTCAACCTACTCATCTGAATGATGGAATGTTAGTACCACCCTCTACACAAGAAGACTGTGAAGATTAAACAGGCAAAAACCACTTGCAAGCCTGGAGAGGCTGTGCTAACATCTATTAGCACTTCTACGTTGTAATGGGAGCAGGCTCTGGTCCCAGGGTCTGGGTAGGGCTCCTACCTGCCTGGGGTGGGGGTCAGGGGCACATGGGGGTCTCACCATTGCTGTCTTTGATGTCAACAGTGGCCTGAGCCTCTAGCAGCAAGGCTATGAGCTCCAGGCTGCCCCCCAAAGCAGCGTGGTGGAGGGCAGAGAATCTGGTGTGGGGGGACACAAAGTTTGGGGGTGTTGGTGGGCAGGCCTCACCCCCAAATCCTGGTATTCCATGCCCAAACCTCTCCTGGGGGCTGGCAGGGATGGGTTACTGGCCACCCCACCCTGCCAGCCCTGCCGTGGGAGCGCAGTGGCTGGGCCACAGCATGAAAGGGCTCTGTGTCTGCACTGAGAGGCCTGTTTGTCTGGCCCCCAATTCCCAGCTGGCCCAGGGGAGGGGGCCGTGGGAGCAGGAGCCTGAGGGCTCCTACCCTTCAGGGAGAAAAGGGGGCCCCAAAGGAATCTGACCCCAGGAGGCCTCTCACTCTAGGCTAACTCCACAGGCGGGCAGGTGCCCCCTCCCTCTGGCCCTAGGGACAGGACCCACAACTCGAAGCAAATACACGTCCAGGGCCAAAGGGACCCTGGGCCTCAGGATCTTTCCTTCTAGCCCCACCCCTGGGGCTCTACTGCCCCCACCCAGCAGCTCTGCAGAGGGAAGGGGGATTCCACTCACCCATCAGCATCCTGGTAGTTCACGTTGAGCCTCTTTGTGGAGCCCAGGAGCTCTGGGGAGGGGGGGGTCAGGAGAGGAGGTGTCAGGGCCATCAGATGATCTGCCCTCACCCAGCATCCCTCCCCCGACTTGTCACAGCCCAGCTGACCTCTTGGCGTGCAGGAAAGCACCTGCCCCATGGCCTTTTGCCCGTCCCGTCCCTGTGGCTCCCACCCTGGACCACCAGCCTGGCAGCATGAGGGCAGCCAGGGCAGGATGCTGCTGCGGCGGTGCCCCGGCTTCCCCTCGCCCCAGCCCCGCTTGTTTATAGAGCCAAAGGGGGCAGGGGGTGGGACTGGCACCATGTGCCCTCGGCAGACAGGCCCACGGTGTGGATGGTTAGCATTCCTGCCTGGATGGGCCAGGCAGTGAGTCACGTTGTCCTGTTGGGCCGAGGGGCGGGGGAAGAGAAAGAAAGAGGCACTAGGTGTTCAAGGGCAGGACAGATGTTGCCCGAGGCGCCACTATGCCCAGTCCTGGGGCATTCCAGGGGAAGGTGACATCAGTCAGGCCTCTACCCCACCCCGGCTCTGCCAGGGGCTAGCTGTGTGACCGTGACAAGTCATTTAACCTCCCAGGCTCAGTGTCCTCAACTGTAAAATGAGCTGATCAGAACCTGCTCCCGGGGGCTGTGAGTACGGTGCCTGACCTTGTCATATGCAAAGAGAGGTGCTGTTGCCATCTAGCCCCCCTGGCGTGTCGGTCAGTACCATCCCGATGTTAAGGTGATGGTCCTCCAACAGGAGCTGGCACAGGAGCCGCACTGTTCCCCCTGGAATCCCAGTGGGTTCTCAGACTGCCTGGGGAGTCCCTGCTACTGCTGACTCCGCACCGACAAGGTCTCAGCTGAGATGTCCGTGGCCTGGACAAGAACTCTGCAGGTTGGTGGTAAGAGGTGCCGGGGCCACCCCCTCGGGATAGGGTTCAGGCAGGTGTGCTCCCTGAGTGATCCAGGGAACTGGTGGGAGTGGTTCTTGAAGCGCTCGGGAGGGAAGGAAGGCCTGTCCCGGGCGGCCCCTGCCTCCTGCTAGAACCCTGCAGGGAAGGAGTGAGCCTGGCTCAACAAGACTGGGCGGAGTGCCAAGCGTGCTGGCCCAGGCCTGCCCCCCAGGCTCCGGTGGGCCCCTCAATATCCCAGTAGCCTGGGCAGGACAGGGCTTCATTCCAACAGGGAGGGGAGGGACCAACCTTGCAGTGGGGAGCATGGCACGGGGAGGGAGGGGACAGCTACACTGAGGGCCAAGCTGAAGGACACTGTGCCACAAAGGTAAGGACAGAGCCAAGGAGGGACAAAGAGCTAAAGGGGCTGCAGCCACTGGGAAGAAACACAGACTCCATTTTTCTCCAGTCCCCTTGGAAAGAACCATTTCCCGTTTTCATACAGAACTATTTGAGGCAGTAGAAAGAAGAGGGACTCTAGAAGCGGAAATGCACAGTTCAAATGCTCACTCTGGCTGTGTGACCTTGGCCTGCCACAGTACCTCTCTGAGTCCCAGTGAATACGAGGTCAGCAGGGAAGAGACACAGAGCGCCCTTCAAGCTGCCTCCTCTTCCATCAGCCCTCCTCCTCCGACAGCCTGGACAGTTTGGGATGAGGCAGCTGGGTGGCGGGATGCAGTTCCTCCAGGGAGGGGCAGGACAATGTGACAGGCGGGACAGGAACAGGGCAAGGGCCAGGCTGGGTGGCTCCGTTCTTTCCAGAACAATGGCCGGAAAGGCGGTGGGAGAGAGGCTCAGAATGACCGGGCTGGGGACCTTGGCGGGAGGGCAGAGGGTCCCGATTCCAGGCACTTCCTCTGCAGTACAACCTACTTCCCGGGCCTGGCGCTAGGGGTGGAAGGGTGGCTCCTGATTTAGGCTCCTGGGCAGAGGATGTGAGCTCAGCTGGCCGCCCCAGCACACCCCATTTCCTCTGGCCAAAGAAGGAGATTGTTCGGAAAAGGGGGTGGTGTGGGGGGGCAGGGGAAGGACAACTGTATCCCTCTTCTCTCAGCCACCTGCTCCCTGAAGGGGACCTGGGTAGGGGCAGAGAATCAGCCAGATATCAAAGGGAGGAGGCTGAGGGAGCATCTCCCACCTCTCTGTTCTCTCTCTCTGGATAGCTATAAAGCTCCAGCTACCCCTCAGAAGGAAAAATGGGAGTCCTGACACCGCCCTTGTGGCAGTTTCCTTTGCTTTCTTGTAATACGGAGCAAGAGTCCCCAGCCCCACTTCTGAATCACCAGGAGAATGTCCTGATTCAGAGTCCCAGGCCCTCTGATGAGTCCGATTTTCAGGGGAATCCAAGGAATCTGCACTTCTATTTGTTTAATTTTTTGAGACAGGGTCTGTTCTGTTGCCCAGGCTGGAGTGTAGTGGCATGATCTCGGCTCACTGCAGCCTTGACCTCCCAGGCTCAAGCAATCCTCCCACCTCAGCCTCCCGAGTAGCTGGGACTACAGGAATGCGCCACCCTGCCCAGATAATTTCATAATTTTTTGTAGAGATCGCATCTTACTATGTTGCCCAGGCCAATCTCAAACTCCTAGGCTAAAGTTATCCTCCCGTCTCAGCCTCCCGAGTAGCTGGGACTATAGGTGTGTGCCATCATAACTGGCCCAGTCTGTACTTCTATTATTTTTTTTATTTTTTTTGAGACGGAGTTTTGCTCTTGTTGCCCAGGCTGGAGTGCAATGGCGCGATCTCGGCCTACTCCAACCTCCACCTCCTGAGTTCAAGCAATTCTCTTGCCTCAGCCTCCCAAGTAGCTGGGATTACAGGCATGCGCCACCACACCTGGCTAATTTTGTAGTTTTAGTAGAGACGGAGTTTCTCCATGTTGGTCTGGCTGGTCTCAAACTCCTGACCTCAGGTGATCCGCCTGCCTCGACCTCCCAAAGTGCTGGGATTCCAGGCGTGAGCCACCGTGTCCGGCTCAGTCTGTACTTTTAAAACAATCCCTAGGCCAGCATGGTGGCATTGCCTGCAGTGCTAGCCGCTCAGGAGGCTGAAGTGGGAGGATGAGGCAGGAGGATCACTTGAGCCCAGGAGTTCAAGGCTGGGCAACATAGCGAGACCCCATCTCTTTCCCTATATTTTGTTTTGTTTTTGAGACTGACTCTTGATCTGTGGCCCAGGCTGAGTGCAGTGGTGTGATCTCAGCTCACTGCAACCTCTGCCTCCCTGGTTCCAGAGATCCTCCTGCCTCATCTTCCAGAGTAGCTGGGTCCACCATGCCTGGCTAATTTTTATATTTTTAGTAGAGACAGGGTTTCACCATGTTGCCCAGGCTGGTCTCGAATTCCTGACCTCCAGTGATCTGCCCACCTCGACCTCCCAAAGTGAGACCCCCAACTCTCAAAAGAACAGGGAATTCTGATGGGCAGCTGAGTGCAGAGCACAGGGGACAGGGTGCAGCTTTGCCTCTGCTCTGCCATGCTACGGCTGTGTGACTTTAGGCAACTCACTAACCCTCTCTGAGCATCACTTTCCTTATCTGCAGGATGAATATTGAAATACCTATCTCACAGGCAAGTGAGGAAATTACAATATTTCATAAACTATAAGGTTTGCAAATGTCGTCTTGTGATCTCACTTTTGTCACCAGCTTCTCAGAGGACTTGGGAGGAGGCACGGTGCCAGGGCCTCACAAGGAACCCCAGGCTCCAGTGACGCTGTGCCTGTGCCTACACCCTATGTGGGGTGAATTCTCCCCTCTGGGACCGAAGGAAGACCTCTTTCCCCACAGACACTTCCCACTGGGCACAAAGGACCTTCTCAGAGCCTAAGAACCTTGATCTGCGATTCCAGCCACCAGCCTCCAGACCCCTCCTGCCTTCCCTCCTGAAGGCCTCACTTTGAGGCCCCAGAGCTGCCAGGCCAGCAGCAGCATGACCAAGGCCCCACTCGGCAGGTTGCCAAAAACAACACAGAGGTGACAGACGAGGGGAGCGGCTGCACTGTTGGACCTTAGGGCCCTCCCCTGGGACCTCCTTAGCACCTCCCCTGTGGCACTCACCCTGTGTCCACTTCCCTAGGCACAGAGACCACCCCACATCGCCACCTCTTCGGGCCCCGGGTCTCCCGCCCCGCCCTGATGTGCCAGTGGATACATGAGGTTAAAGCCCTTCCTCTGGTACCCAGACCCCAGGTGTTCAGGTAGCCTGGGGGACTCCTTCCAGTGCACAGGGCCAAGGTTGTGTCTTGGGGCTACAGCCCCTGCACTCCAGAGGAGACCCTCCCATCCAGGAAACTCCTCCTGCTTCAGTCTGGTGGCAGGACCCACCTCCTGCCCATGCTGATCTAGGATCTCAAGGTGACAAGTCCAGTGGCCTCCTGGGACAGCCCGGAGAGCTCTCCCTGAAGCCCAGGGGTCTATTCTCCCTGTGTGGGGGGGGGTCTCACCACAGAGGGACCCAAGAAATGGGGCTCAGGTGTGGCCTCTAGTGCATGGAGCTTCCAGGCTATGTGAAAACCTCCAGCAAACGAGCTCTGGCCACACACACCCCCTACCCCAACAGGGCACACGTTAGGGCAAGAGGGACTTTAGCTAGTGCTTAGAAAGTGCTGAACTTTTTTTAAGCAGAACTCCCTTTTTAAAAGTGATCTTGAGGCCAGGTGTGGTAGCTCATGCCTGTAATCCCAGCACTCTGGGACGCCAAGGCATGTGGATCACGTGAGGTCAGGAGTTCGAGACCAGCCTGACCAACATGGCGAAACCCCGTCTCTACTAAAAATAGAAAAAATTAGCCAGGCGTGGTGGCAGGCACCTGTAATCCCAGCTACTTGGGAGGCTCAGGCAGGAGAATCTCTTGAACCCGGGAGGCGGAGGTTGCAGTGAGCTGAGATTGCACCACTGCACTCCAGCCTGGGTGAGAAATTGAGACTCCATCTAAAAAGAAAAAAAAGCTATCTTACAGATATCCTCTTAAGACACAAACACAGAGATGCTCTGGTTGAAATGTATGCATTTGAGGTTGGGGGTAGGGATGAAGCTCTATCTATTCAGTCCTCTCTAACCCACTGTCAGAAACCCCATGGCTCCAAAGAAGACATCAGAAAGACCACCTGCTAGAAGGTGACTCCATGAGGACAGGAATCTGGGTCTGTTTTGTTCACTACTATGGTCCAGCGCTTAGAACAGAGCCCGAGGTGGGTGCCGTGACTCATGCCTATAATCCCAGCACTTTGGGAGGCCTACGTGGGTAGATCAGTTGAGGTCTGGAGTTCAAGACCAGCATGGTCAACATGGTGAAACTCAATCTCTACCAAAAATATTTTTTAAAAAATTAGCCAGGTGTGGTGGCGCACAAGTGTAATCCCAACTACTCAGGAGGCTGAGGCAGGAGAATGGCTTAAATCCAGAAGTTGGAGGTCCCAGTGAGCCAAGCTCATGCCACTGAACTCCAGCCTGGGTGACAAGCAATAGGCACTCAATAACAACGTGAATGAATGTACTTCAACCCTCTTATTTTGCAGGCAAAGAAACTGCAGCCCAGAGAGGTTAAGTGACTTGCCTAAGGACACACAGCAAGGGGAACCCAACTTTCTCTCTGGCTGTCTCACACAGAGGCACTTCTTATTAAGAACAAGACAGTCCACCCTCCTCAAGTATGCAGATCACAGTGATCGACCCCCATGCCCCAAGCCTCTGTGACCTGAGCACTTAGAGGGCCTCAGCTAGATGCTCACCCCACCAAGTACTCACTTGTCTTTGTGGCCTTGACCTTCGCCACCAGTTTCTGCACACCCGTCACATCTCCATTCTTGACAGCGAGGATCAGGTCCTGTTCACGACCCATCGTGGCTCCTGGACTGAGCTCTGCACTCAGAAGTCCAGGGCAAAGGCAGGAAAGGGTCCAAGCTGGGGTGTCAGGGCACCATACCGCAGCTCCTTGGAGGGCTCCCGGTTCTAGGGGAACAAGTCTGGTGTCCCAGGAAGTGGGCTTGTCAGGTGCTGATGGACACTCCCAAAGGTGCTCTGCGAACTGCCACCACAAGAAGGAAAGCCAGTCTTTTCGGGGGTGGAGGTTACGTGGAAATCTGGATGGATATCAGCTTGTGGCTTCCGACAGCTCCAGGATGGGCTGGGACCAGGCACACCAGTCTTCCCGGCTTGGCTGGGGAACACCAGTGCCCACCCAGAGAGCAGCCAGCATTCCCTTGGGCCTCAGGCAGCACCGGTCCCAGGGGTCTGGAAAAGGCGCAGTGCCTCTATTGAATGCTGGGCCACAGCCTGCAAGGGTTCCAGAAGCTGGGTGCAGAGGATGAGCAGGACAGGATCTTAAGCAAGCCCCGAAGCCCCTCTGGCTCCCCTCAGAGTTGATGGAGGAGCTGAGCCACTTGAAGTTCGGAGGAAGCCGCCATGCTTGAGAGGAGTATTGGTTGGGGGGAGGTGGCATTCTGGGAGGGGGAGGCTGAGTCACTGGGGCCCCAGGGCACCTGGCAGTACCTCAACCTTGGGCAGGAGGGGCCCTGGCAGCATGACATACTGGGGCAGGCCGGGCCAGCAGCCTGTTCTCCACAGCCCGAGGCTCCGACACCCACAGACAACTGGCGGGCCAGGAGGTGGGGCCGGGAGGGTCAGGCACAGGCAGGCAGGGGTCACTCCTTGTCAAAGGCGCCAGCCCCCAGACTCCTCCCTACGGAGGAGTAATGGCTGGATGCCCTAGCCCTAGGGCTCTTTGTAAACGGAGGGCATGAAGTGCTTCCGGCCCCCCGTTTCTGGGGGCTCTGCCTGCTGGAGAGAGAAGCTCACAGCACCTGTTGCTGACCCGTCCTCGCCCCTTGTGTCGGGTGGAGGAGCGGCTGGGCAACGAACACAGACAGAGCTGGGGCACGGCTGATAAACGGGCTCCCAAGCCCACCAAGCCTGGACCTGAAGCCCAAACCCTGGACTCCACTGCAAAGAAACTTACGTCAGTTTCTCGGTGGCAGCGAATGTGCTGCCAGAGTCTTGTGGCATGAGATCCTCGCAGGCCTGGGCCCCTAGCCGGGAACCCCTCACTCCCCAAATGTTCCAAGCCCAACCCAGGGGCACTCCCACGCGGGGCCCGCTGCCGACACAGGCGGAGGGCGCCCTTGGCAGTGCCTGGGGTCGGGCTGGCTCCCCCGCCCCCCGGAATGTCCCTCCAGCGCCGCGCAACCCCCCAACCCAGCCCAGCCCAGCCCAGGCCCACCCGGGGAACAAAGCGGCGGGAGAAGCCGGGCGGGCCAAGCCCCGAGGTATAAACGCGGAGGATGGAAAAAGGGGCGCGAGGAGGACGGAAGGAGCGGGGAGATGGAGGCGCCCGCCAATCCCGCAAGAAAAGTTAGTTTGCGCCCGCCCCCAGGGGCGCTGACCCCCAGCGCGGGCCTCACCTTTCCCGGCCGCCCGCTGGGGTCCGGCTGGCCCTGCTCGGTCCCTGGCACTCAGGACGGTGGCTCCCACTCCCCCCCTGCCCCCCTTTCTCCTTCTCCTTTTCCAAGGCCGGCTCGGCGCCTCCCGCAGGAAATCCCGCCCCTCCCCCCTCCCTCCCGCCGGATCGCGAGCGGAGGGACCGTCCCGGCCGCGCAGTCAAGCTGTCAGTCAGCGGCGGCGGCTCCGCCCCCATCCGTGTCAGGTCCCGCCCCCATTCTCGTCCGCCCGCACCGGAGGCGCTGACCGAATCAGCGCATGCGCCCAGGTAAAACGGAGGGGCAGGGGGTGGTGAAGCAGAGGTGACCTGGGGCCCTGGAGTTAGACCCAAGGGCGAGACACCCCGAGTCTGACTGGTGGGAGAGAAGACGTAAGGTGAAGGGGGTTGGCAACCAAGACGCGGCATCCCACTTGCAGTACTCTCCGCCCGCGGCCGGTGTCGCCCACCCGTGGCCGCTAGCCGGGCAATGGCACCACCTAGCGGACGGCGCCGGAGCGGCCCGCGGGGGCGGTGCGGGGACCCCAGCCTCGAGGAGGCGCTCGTGCCGGGCGGAGGTGGCGCTTCAGCACCGTCGCGTGCCGGACAGCGCCTCCCGCCCCTGCCCCTTGAAACCCGTCTTCGGAGCCCAGCCGGAGGCACCAGACGGAAGACCCCAAAGGAATGGCAAACCTCCCCGGACCGCCGCTCCTGACAGTCCCCGGATGGCCTTTGGCCTGCAAAGTCGGAATTTGCGCACCCTCCGCTCGCCCTTCTCTGAGCCCTTCTGCCCTCCTTGCCCAGCCCGGACGGTGGGGACTAAGCAGCGAGGGGCTGCGTAAGGGCGGTAACACGTGTGACCATTCGTACTGCCCTCCCAGCCGCCGGCTCCTGAGACTTTACTAGAGAGAAGCCCCGAGGAGGGCTGGGAGGAGGAGAAGGGGCTGCTGCACCTCCAGCAACCTGACGGCTGAGCTCCGAGCCTCGGCGTCGGGGCGCCCGCCTCAGGGCGGGCACTAGGACCCGGGACAGTCAGGAGGGCGCAGAGCGGGCGGGGAAAGGGGCGGGGCTGCCGCGGCGGGTTCGGATCCGCGGGCGCTAGGGCAGCGCGAAGCTCCGGTGGTGGGCGGGGCGTGGCGTCGCGCGCAGCGGCAGGCGGCGGCGGGATGGAGCCTGAGCCAGACCCCGAACCCCAGCCGGAGGCAGTGGAGGTTCCTGCGGGACGCGTACTCAGGTGCGGCGCGGAGGGGCCCGGCTCCAGGGGGATGTGGGGGGCGCTAGACCGGCGCTGATAGGGAAACCGGTGCCCAGACCGGGCCGGGCGGCCCCCGATGCGGGGCGCTTATCCTGCGTCCCGTTTTCCCCCAGCGCCCGGGAGCTCTTCGCCGCCCGCTCGCGGTCGCAGAAGCTGCCCCAGCGCTCGCATGGCCCCAAGGACTTTCTGCCCGACGGCTCGGCGGCTCAGGCCGAGCGGCTGCGCCGGTGCCGGGAGGATCTCTGGCAGCTGCTGGCGGAGCAGCGCGTGGAGCGCCTGTGAGAGGGGCGGCCCCGGGGACGGGTGGAGAAGGGGCGGAGACGGGCCGCGAGGGCCTCCGGCGTGAACTGACGCGGACCCTTCCCCACTCCTCGCCAGGGGCAGCTTGGTGGCTGCCGAGTGGAGGCCGGAAGAGGGCTTCGTGGAGTTGAAGTCTCCTGCGGTGAGCAGCGGGCTCCGAGCTCGGGGACCGCCTTCCTTGCCCTCCTCCCTCCCGTGTGACACTTGCTCTGCGCCCCACACAGGGCAAATTCTGGCAGACCATGGGCTTCTCAGAGCAGGGCCGGCAGCGGCTTCACCCGGAAGAGGCCTTGTATCTCCTGGAGTGTGTGAGTGGGGCCCGGGAGATGGGGAAGGTGTTGGGACCGAAGAATCGGAAGGACACGTTTTATCGGAGAAAAAGCACACACAACCCGGTCTTTAGAGAACGGATAACCGAACCTTTAGAGCAGGAGGTAGTACTTTGCAGGGAGCAGGGATTCCAGTCCAAAGTAGTGATGCTGCTCCACTTTTCTGGTTGGCCACATTGGTGTGCTGCTGGGAGGTGGAGTGGGAGGTTTCAGAGCCGGGAAGTTGCCCCACTCCTCTGTGGCACTGCAGAGAGGGATCATAAGCTGAGCTGTTGGCCCCACTTCCAGGGCTCCATCCAGCTCTTCCACCAAGACCTGCCACTGTCTATCCAGGAAGCTTACCAGCTGCTGTTGACCGATGACACTGTGACCTTCCTGCAGTACCAGGTATCTGCCCCCACCCCGACCCCAGGAGCCACCCATCCACTGAATCTGTGAGTATTGATAAGTACCCATGAGGTGCCTGGCACAGTGTCACATGCTGGGGCTGCAGGGCAGACGAGGGCTGTGCGGTCACGAGGCTTACATTGCAGTGGTGGCCTGTTGGCTTCACGTAGAACCCAGTGCTGGCAGAAGATAAGGTGGGGGAGGAGAATCGGAAGAGACTGGGCTGTTCATTCAGGTGAGAGAAAGTGGGGGCTTGTCCCGGGTTGGGGGTGGGTCGGGTTGCAGTGAGTAAAAAATAGATGAATCTCAGAAATATTTTAGAGAAAGAATGGACAGGACTTTGCCAATGGATTATATGTCAGGATTAAGGAGAGAGAACCCAGGATTACCACCCATGATTTGGGCATGTGCAGGTGGGTGAAGGGTACTATCATTTTCTGACTGTGAAGAATGAGGAAGAGCAGATTTGGGAGGATGAGACTAGTCAAAGGAGCTCTATTTCGGATAAGTTAATTTTGAGGAGCTTCTTGGACATCCCAGTGAGTTGAGTGTCAAGCTGATGCACAATTGGAATCCAAGTCTGGAACATGGGGAGAGGTCAAGGCCAGATGTCAACATGGGCACCATGAGCACCTGGATGATAGTGAAACTACTGGACAGTATGAGAGTGCTGTCAGAGTAGAGGGCTGGGCTGAGCCCTGGGGCTCTCTGAGTAGGTTAGGGGGCAGATAAGAAGCAGAAACAGACTGAGGAGTGTCTGGTGATACAGGAGAAAAACCAAAGTTGCGGCCGGGCACAGTGGCTCACGCCTGTTATCCCAGCACTTTGGGAGGCCGAAGCAGGTGATTCATGAGGTTAAGAGATCAAGACCATCCTGGCCAACATTGGTGAAACCCCATCTCTATTAAAAATACAAAAATTAGCTGGGCGTGGTGGGGTGAGCCTGTAGTCCCAGCTACTCGGGAGGCTGAGGCAGGAGAATCTCTTAAACCCAGTGGGCAGAGGTTGCAGTGAGCCAAGATCGCACCACTGTACTCCAGCCTGGGCAACAGAGTGAGACTCCGTCTCAAAAAAAAAAAAACAAAAAACAAAACATAGGAAAACCAAAGTCGCATCACAGAAGCCAGGGGAAGGTCTGTCAAAGAGGAAGTGGTTAGCTGTGCTGAAGGCTGCTGAGAGATCAAGCAGGGTGGGGGACATTCTTGTCTATGTCCTTCTGATACAAATACAGGGACAACCCACCTGTATCTGTGGAGGTGTGGGGCTAGGGAGATGCCCACCACCTTCTGCCATCTTTTTGTTCACATGGTGGTCAGCAGCTTCACTCTCATGAGCTTTGGTATCAGAATACTCAAGTATTTCAGGGCGTGGTGGTTTTCTGGTTTCATGGCTGTCAGTTTTTTGGGATTTGCATTTAAGTCAAGAAACGGCTAAATGTCATTTGTGCCGAGTAAGGTAAGCGGGAGGACACAGGAATTCTGAGCCTGAGATCTTTGGTGGTGGTGCTTGTAATGGAGCATGCTCCAACCTTAGTCGCAGGGTTTGGAACCTGGGGGCATACAGGAGGGGCAGGGAGGGCTTGGGGATGGCCTGTGTCTGGAGAAACCATTTGGTGTTTTCAGAAATGGCCATCTGAGCTTCCTTTTTTTTCTTTTGAGGTCTTCAGCCACCTGAAGAGGTTGGGTTATGTGGTTCTACGATTTCAACCAAGGTAAATCCCCTTCCTGTTTCCCTTCCACATTTTCTAGTCCAGGGACCTGGCTGACTGGTCTCTGGTAGAAAATGGCCTCTCCTTACCTGGAACCCTTGGCTGGAGTGCAGCTCCTTGGACATGGACTGGGAGCCTCTGCTGGAAGCATTCTGAGACAGGCAGGTTGGGAGGAATCCAGGTCATTGCACTTTATTCTGGGTTATGAAATCGAGCCCCATCTTCAGGTGACCTGCGCCTGCATCTGAGTGTGAGCACTGAGAGGCAGGATTGAAACAGTGCCCGACTCTTAGTAGGTGCACAGGCAGATGTGTAGAGTGTATGCTTAAATGAAGGACTGGGTGAGGAATTTATAGTTAGTAGGGTTTCACATTTTTTATGCCAGGTTAAATGTTTTTTCCTTCATCAGCTTAGTAATTCAGCATTACTAAGAGGCAGAGACCTTCAGACGTGGAGTGGAAATGGGTACAGCTTTTGCAGTTACGGTATGTCACAAAAGCTCTAAAGCACGGACATCTTTTTTCTTTTCTTTTTTTTTTGAGACTGAGTCACTCTTTCACCCAGGCTAGAGTGCAGTGTTGCAATCTCAGCTCACTGCAACCTCTGCCTCCAGGTTTCAAGCAATTCTCCTGCTCAGTCTCCCGAGTAGCTGGGATTACAGGTGCCCGCCACCACGCCGGGCTGATTTTTGTATTCTTAGTAGAGGTGGGGTTTCACCATGTTGGCCAGGATGGTCTCGAACTCCTGACCTCGTGATCCGCCCGATTCAGCCTCACAAAGTGCTGGGATTACAGGTGTGAGCCACCTTGCCCAGCCCATCTTTTTTCTTTTCTTTTTTTTTGAGATGGAGTCTCTGTCACCCAGGCTGGAGTGCAGTGGTATGATCTCAGCTCACTGCAGCTTCTGCGTAGTGGGTTCAAGTGATTCTCCTGCCTCAGCCTCCCAAGTAGTTGGGATTACAGGCGCGTGCCACCACGCATGGCTCATTTTTTTTTAATTTTTAGGAGATATGGGGTTTCACCATGTTGCCTAGGCTGGTCTCAAACTCCTGACCTCAAGTGATCTCCCACCTCAGCCTCCCAAAGTGCTGAGATTACAGGCGTGAGCCACTGCGCTCAGCTTTATGTCTTTTCTTTTCTGAAAGTGGAATCTATCCTAAGGAAATAATCATGGATGTGTACAGTGGTTCACCTGTGAGAATGATCAACAATATTTGTTGACTGTTTGCTGGGGGCCAGACCCTGTACACATTGCTGAGAACAGAAGAGCAAAATCACTGCCCTCAGAGAGCTTGCATTTAGTGAGGAGTCACACAGAACACCCTCACTGTGCAAAATCAGTGTACTTGCAAACAAGAGTTGAACAAGAGGCAGGCTCACACATGTTAGAGGTGGTCTCTTAGAGCAGCTCTGTCCAGTGGAACTTTCTGTAGTGATGAAAATGTTCTGTGTCTGTGTTGCCCAGTACGTGGGGCTAGAGCAACTGTGGGACTGAGTGTTTAATTTCATTTAATTTAAATTTATCTAAATCTAACTTAAATAGGCCGGGTGTGGTGGCTCACACCTGTAATCCCAGCATTTTGGGAGGCTGAAGCGGGCAGATCACCTGGCCTCAGGAGTTCAAGACCAGCCTTGCAACATGGTGAAACCTTGTCTCTACTAATACAAAAAAAATCAGCTGGGCGTGATGGCGGGTACCTGTAGTCCCAGCTACTCAGGAGGCCGAGGCGTGAGAATTGCTTGAACCCAGGCAGTGGAGGTTGCAGTGAGCCAAGATAGTGCCAGTGCACTCCAGCCTGGGTGACAAAGCGAAACTCTGTCCAAAAAAAAAAAAAAAAAAAGAAAACTGAACTTAAATAGCCACCTGTTGTTAGTGGCTCCTGTATTGAACATATAACCTCACAGCCTTAAAAATTCACAGCAGGGGTCGGGCGCAGTGGCTCACACCTGTAACCCCAGCACTTTGGGAGGCTGAGGCAGGCAGATCACGAGGTCAACCATCCTGGCCAACATGGTGAAACCCCGTCTCTACTAAAAATACAAAAATTAGCTGGGCGTGGTGGCAGACGCCTGTAGACCCAGCTACTCGGGAGGCTGAGGAAGGAGAATTGCTTGAACCCGGGAAGGGGAGGTTGCAGTGAGCCAAGATCACGCCACGACACTCCAGCCTGGTGACATAGCGAGATTCCATCTCAAAAAAAAGAAAATTCACAGCAGGGAAGAATGCTGCAGTGACAGGGGGCTGTGTCCATAATATATCTATTACTGAGTGAAAAAAAGATCACAAAACAGTATGCTAGTACAATGCTATTTTTGTTAGAAAAAAATATATGGAGATTGAGTCTCATCAGACAGAAAGAAAAAAATGTTAATAGTAGTTATCCAAGGTTTTTATTTTTCTGTATTTTCCAAGTTTGCCAGCTCCTCTGGGCCATTGCCTAGGCAGAGGCACACGGCTGGGCCCTGTGGCTGGGCCTGTACCCCTCCTGCAGGTCTGCTTAGGGCCTTAGCCCTTGGGTATGGCTCTGATCCTGGCCCACTGACTGTCCCCTTGACCCATTTCCTCACGTATCACACCAGATCCCCAGGCTGAGGAGGTGGGTCAGTGGCCCACGTGCTCTTCTCACCCCACAGCTCTGTCCTGTTCCCGTATGAGAGGCAGCTTAACTTGGACAGCAGCATGCAGCACTTGGAGGATGGTGATGGCAAGAGAAAGAGGAGCAGCTCCAGCCCTTGGTAAAGCCCACATCAGGGGCACCCCCCAGGGAGTGCTGGTGTCTGGGACCTTGGAAAATGCACAGGCTTTTCTAAGAACTAGGCTTGGGCAGCTCCCATGCAGGCTCAAGAAGACACTAGGGCACCTGTCTTCAGCTCCCATGGGACATGTGCACCTTAGCACCCAGGAGCAGATGTGCTGCTTTTCCCCCACGTCCCTCAGGTCCATTAATAAGAAGGCCAAGGCCCTGGAGAACTCCCTGCAACCCGAGAGTCTGGCGGCCTCCAGCCCACCTCCCTCCAGCCAGCCCAGCCAATGCCCAGAGGAGAAACCCCAGGAGTCAAGCCCCATGAAGGGCCCAGGGGGCCCCTTTCAGCTTCTGGGGTCCCTGGGGCCCAGCCCTGGCCTGGCCAGGGAGGGGGTGGGGTGCAGCTGGGAGAGTGGCAGAGCTGAGAAAGTCACAGGGGCTGGCAAGCCACGCTGGAACTTCGAGCAGATCTCCTTCCCCAACATGGCTTCAGACAGCCGCCACACCCTCCTGTGCGCCCCAGCCCCAGAGCTGCTCCCAGCCAATGTGGCTGGGCGGGAGACAGATGCAGAGTCCTGGTGCCAGAAGCTGAACCAGCGCAAGGAGAAGCTCTCCAGACGGGAACGGGAGCACCACGTGGAGGCCGCGCGCTTCCGGGAGGATGTCAATGCCGATCCCGAGGTGCAGCGCTGCTCCAGCTGGCAGGAGTACAAGGAGCTGTTGCAGCGACGGCAGCTGCAGAGGGGCCAGAGCCAGGCCCCTCACCTGTGGGGCCAGCCCGTCACCCCCCTGCTGAGTCCAGGCCAGGCCAGCTCCCCAGGTACCCCCTCAGCCTGCCACATCCTCGAGGGCCACAGGCAGCTGAGGAATCACAGGACTTTGGAAGGGGTATGGATGAACCAGGATGGATTGAGGCTTAAGAAAGATGTGGGAGGAGGGAGCAGACCCACAAGGGCGGTCTGTTCTCCCAGGGGGCAGCAGGGCCTGTGTGGGAAGGCTTAGAGATGGTGAGTCAGGAGAGGTAAGGAGGGCTGGAAACTATGACCATATCCTTAAAATCATAACACGCATGTCTTTGCCACCAACTAGCCGTGATCCCAATCTGTTAGATGGAAAAAGGAGGCGCCTTCTTGGCCAAGTGAAAGAAAAGCTTGCTGTCTGCTTTAAGCACAGGGAACCAATGGGGAAAGAATAAGCTAATGTATTAACGGATTCCAAACTACTTAAAGCTTTCATGGGAACATGGTAAATTGTAGGTAACTAGATAGGATTGCCAGATCAGTTCAATTTGACTTTCAGATAAACAACTAATTTTTTAGTATAAGTATGTTCCAAAACTTGCATGGGATATGCTTATACTAAAAAAATGTTGCTAGGCCAAGCACAGTGGCTCATGTCTGTAATTCCAGCACTTTGGGAGGCCGAGGTGGGGAGATCACCTGAGGTTAGGAGTTCGAGACCAACCTGGCCAACATGGTGAAACCCTGTCTCTACTAAAAGTATAAAAATTAGCCAGACATGGTGGTATGCACCTGTAATCCCAGCTACTTGGGAGGCTGAGACAGAATTGCTTGAACTTGGAAGGCAGAGGTCGCAGTGAGCTGAGATCACGGCTCTGCAAGACTCCATCTCAAAAAAAAAAAAGTTGCTAAATCTGGCAGTCCTAAACTCGATGGCAGACTGAGAAGTGTGACTCCCTCCCCAGTACCTTGTTTTCTCTGTCCTTGTAGCCATGGTCCTTCAGCATGTCTCTGTGCTGCAGACCACACACCTTGCTGATGGAGGTGCCTGGTAAGTTTCTGAGCAGTGCCATCTGCACAGTACCTTGGCTGCCAGGAGCTGGTAGTTAGGATTTGGCTCCTGAAATAGGGTGTGAGCTAGAGGACTGTTCTAGGGACCTCTACCCCCACGCCTAGCTCTGAGCCATAACTAACGTTCGTGTGTGTCTAGGGAAGAGGGAGAGAAAACCAGTGGGTTAGCCCAAGGATTCAGAGCCCCCCACCCTCAAGTGGCACCTCCATGAGGCTGCTTCTGGGAACTGGTGTGGGAAAGGGTGGGGTGGAAAAGAAAGGTTGGGGAGAGGAGTTCATGTCCTAACATTTCTCACCGTATCGTCAGGCTGCCGGAGAAGTCTGGGGGCTTGCAAATCAGCTTTGATGTTTACCAGGCCGACGCTGTGGCCACATTCCGAAAGAATAACCCTGGCAAACCCTATGCCCGGATGTGCATTAGTGGGTATGCAGTGAGCCAGCATTGCCCCTCCCCCAGCTGGTGCCAGTTCTTCTGTGAACCCAGTGGGACTCCTCTGCAATCCCCTGGCCAGTGTGCCAATCTCTGAGAGGAACCTGAGGTCCAGAGAGGCAAAGTAACCCACACAAGGCCACAGAGCCAGTTTGTGCTGCCCTCCTCTGAGCGCCTCATTGCTGACATTTAAGGGTAGTCTCTCACCAGTGCCATTTTAGTCTAGGGCTCACCAAGCAGAAGGGATGTGGATTGGGGGGATTTACAGGCTGAGAGTGGTGGGCACCTTGCTCTTAGCACCTCCCCAACCAGGGCTCTGGGGCTCTCTTCATCAGAGCCCTATGTTCTGCAGACAGAAGAGATCCTGGGCCAGAATTCTTGCACCCCAGCTCCTGCCTTAGAATCTCCCTCCTCCGAGAGCCACAGAGCTTAGGAGTGGGCTATGGCTGGGTCTCACTCTAACCCTTTGTCCCTGCAGATTTGATGAGCCTGTCCCAGACCTCTGCAGCCTCAAGCGGTTGTCTTACCAGAGTGGGGATGTCCCTCTGATCTTTGCCCTGGTGGATCATGGTGACATCTCCTTCTACAGCTTCAGGGACTTCACGTTGCCCCAAGATGTGGAGCACTGACCTCACAGCTCTGCAGGGGATGGAGCTTGCTCCAGGGGACTGGGACTGTTTGTTCTCAGGGACCATCTCGGCTGCCTCCTGTACCCAGACTCTAACCTGTAGCTTCAGGGGCCAGTCTGGGCCTTGGCCCTGGGTGTCTGATGCGAAGAGTGAAACTGTGACCCTCTCCCCTTCCCTGCTGCCTTGCAGTGACCCCCCTGGAACTCAGGATTAGATTTTAAGGACCCAGGAGGTGGGGCAGAAGAGAGGACTCTGTGCCTTTAACGAGAGGGTGCCTGCTTCCGTGCCATAAAGCCAAAGCCATTAAAAAATAAATCTCTTTTCTGCTGTTTCTGTATGTACTGGGTAAACCCCTCTGGCCCCAGCCCCTGACCCCTGCTTTATCCACTCCAGGAGATCCGCTTCCTCTGGTGCGGGATCTAAGAGTGAGGGAAGCCCGCGGGAGGGCATGAACGCGACCTCGAACCTTTTAAGCCTTTCCCGGGCCTGCGGCGAAGGGGATGGGACATCACAGGGCTCCTGGAGAGAGGACGGCGCGCCCACGGCCCTTCCCTGGGCGCAGCGGGGTGCGGGTGGCGAGAGGCGCCACCTGCAGCCCGGGCCTCCGCGCCCTTTCCGCTCCCGCCTCTCGTCGCTCCAACGCCCTCCCTTGCTTGTGCTAAGAACTCCAGCCGCTGTTGCAGACCTTCGGGCTGACACGGAGGAGGTGGGGGCTCCGCCCCCGAAGAAAGGCGTCTCGTCGCGACGCCCTGGTTCCCACACCACCCCTCTCGTGGGGTTGGAAACCCGGTCTTTCGTCCTCCAGTCACCCTCTCTGGGCTGGGCGCTCGCAGAGGAGCTGGCCCGGCTCCGCCCTTCCTTCGGCAGCTCCGGGGAGTTGGAGGGACGGCTCCTCTGGAGTCTGGGAGGCGGCCCGGGGCAGCGGGGGTTCCGGGAACTATTTCCGCCTGCGGGAGGCGGCGGAACTCTGGGCGCAGCGCGTGGTCCTGCGTCCAGGTGCGCGCAGGTGAGGCCGGGGCGAGCCCGCGGAGCCCTGAACCTGTTCGCGAGGCCGTGCCTCGCGCTCCCCCCGACCTCGGATTGGCTGGAGCGCGGTCCCCGCCCCCGAGGGCGCCCCCGCCCGTCGGCGCCGAGCTGGGGGGCGGTCCCGGGCCGGGGGCGGGGCCATGGGGTCCGGCCGGCTCGCCCTTTATGTAAATAGCGCGGCTCCACCCCAGGCTCGCCGTGCCGGAGGTGAGCAGGAAGGAGACTGCCGCCCAGCAGCCGGTGGGCCGGCGCGGCAGAGCGAGCGGGGCCGGCGGCGGGCGCCGAGGGACGCCGAGGCCTCGGGCGGAGGCCGGCCCGGGGTTCCAGGTGAGGTGCGCGCCGGACTCGCCCAGCCGGTCCCGCCCCCTTGGGGCGCCCACCCGGGGCGGGGAGGCCGGGGAGGGCCGGGACCCCTGGGCCGCCCGGCCGGGGCGGGAGGGCTGCGCTCAGGTCCACGCGCCTCGCCCCTGTCCGCGTCGCTGGGCTGGCCTGGGAGAAAGACACCTGTGGAACGTTCCGCGGGGAACTTCTCTCTGCCTGATCCGCGCGATGACTGAAACTTGGGCTTGTGTTTGCACAACAGTGTTGGCTTAGGGGAGCCGGGAAACAGGTGCCCGGCACGGCTGGGTTCTGGGGGCACCGTGGGCGGAGACGGAGTCCCCGGGCCCACGTGCAGGCACGAGGCCAGCGAGGCCGGTGACCACTCATCTGCGGTGACCCCCTCCCCACGGGCAGCGGCCGGAGCGCGGTGCCCTGGCGGCTTAGCCCCTGCTCCTGCCATCTGGGCTGTGTCCCTGCCGGCCCTTTGTGCCTCCTAATCCCCGGACACAGGAAGCCCGCGGGAGGGACTTCGGTCTCGGGCCTTTCTCCAACCGGGCGGCTTTGGACACCCTCACACGACGGTGCGGAGACCCAGTCTGCCCTCCATTCTGACGGGTGGGGTTTGCGCTGTGGGATTTGGCGAGAAGTGGAAAATTCTGTCTTGCCAAAGAAAGTGTGTCTTAGTTTGCTCCGGCTGGACGATTGGTGGACACACTGGGCCTTGGCGGTGGGGAGAACTGACTATAACCAGGGGAGCTGCAGAGTGGCCCTTTGAGGTCTCACCTGAACAGGTGAGCTTTGAGTGAGGAGGGCGCCCCTTCCCCTGGGGATCCGTAGGCGGCTGCCGAAGGCCTTAACCTGGCTCCAGGAACCCCATGCAGGAGTTTGTAACTCAACAGAACTTTGAGTTCTCTTGAAGGGGGCTGCAGGGGGGATTCTGAGCAGGGAGGGAATGGGTGTGCCAAGATGACAAGGAAACCCTGGTAGGAAGAGCAGAGCTGCCACAGAAGACCTGTGGCCCAGCCTCGGGGAAGCCAAGGTTAGAAGTGGCATTTGAGGCTGCGTGCAGTGGCTCACAGCTGTAACCCAGCAATTTGGGAAGCCGAGGATCACCTGAGCAATTTGGGAAGCCGAGAATCACCTGAGCCCAAGAGTTTGCGACCAGCCTGGGAAACATAGTAAGACCTCGTCTCCATAATAGCAAAAGTTAGCCAGGCTTGGTGGTGCGCACCTGAGGTTTCAGTTGCTTAGGAGCCTGAGGTGGGAGAATTGCCTGAGCCCGGGAGGTGGAGGTCGCAGTGAGTCTTGATGGCGCCACCACACTCCAGACTGGGGACAACGTGAGACCCTGTCACACACACACACACACACACGCACACACACACACACAGTGGCATTTGAGGAACACTGTCTGGGTCTGTGTGAGCAGAGGCACAAGGAGAATTGTGGGAGAGATGTCTCAACTTTTTTATTTTATGAACTGGGATTTGGGGTTTCGTTTTCTTAGGTGATCTTCCCACAGTGCTAGCTGTGGCAGTCAGAACTCAAACTCAGCTCCTGGCCTTCTAATCAGAGTTTACTCGTTTACTCTGATGTTAGACTGGGCCTGTTTTTGTGGGGGCCCCTGGACAGGGTTTCAGGGCTCCAGAGTCATTCAGCATCCCCATTCTTCCTTGAGGCAATGCAGTTTCCCCTTTGGTGTCAGATTAATATACTTTTAATTATATTAAAATGACACTACATTCATAAAAATATGATAGAAAAAAAGTAATTTTTTTTCTTTTTTTTTTCTTTAGACTAAGTTGGTCAAACTTATTTATAGAGATGGGATCTCACTATGTTGCCCAGGCTGTTCTCAAACTCTTCGTCTTAAGTGATCCTCTCACTTCAGCCTCCCAAAGTGTTGGGATTACAAGTGTGAGCTACTGTGCCCAGCTGTTAGTAACTTTTTTTTTTCTTTTTTTGAGACAGGGTCTTGCTCTGTCACTCAGGCTGGAGTTCAGTGGTGCAATCACTGAGAGATGGAGGCTCACTGCAGGCTCGACCTCCTGGGCTCAAGTGATCCTCCCACCTCAGCCTTCCTAGTAACTGGGACTACAAGCGGGCAGCACCATGCACAGCTGATTTTTGTATTTTTTGTAGAAAGGGGGTTTTGCCGTGTTGCCCAGGCTAGTCTCGAACTCCTAGGCTCAAGCAATCCTCCTGCCTCCCAAAGTCTTGGGATTACAGGTGTGAACCCCATGCCGGACCTGTTAGTATAAATAACTTAAAAATATGCCACAATATTAAAAGAAAAAAAAAAACAGCCCATAATCTCAGGTGATCGCTGTTCATTTAAAAGGTAGAAAAGGCAATAGAAGCCGATAGTGGGAAAGAGGAAACACTGTAGAAAGTGTAAATTAGAGCAAAAATTATCCCTCCTGTCAGACAGTCCTTTTCTTCTTCTTTTTTTCTTTTGAGATGAAGTCTTCTCTGTCACCCAGGCTGGAGTGCAGTGGCGCGATCTCAGCTCACTGCAGCCTCCACCTCCCGGGTTCAAGCGATTCTCCTGCCTCAGCCTCCCGATAGCTGGGATTACAGGCAGACGTCACCATGCCTGGCTAGTTTTTGTATCTGTAGTAGAGACTGGGTTTCACTATGTTGGCCAGGCTGGTCTCGAACTCCTGACTTCAGGTGATCTGTCTGCCTCGGCCTCCTAAAGAGCAGGGATTACAGTGAGCCACCACACCTGGCCCCTGACAGTCCTTTATCTTCATCTTTCATCTTTCTATCCTTCATCTCTCTAAAAACAAAAAATTTTTTAAAAATTAAAAAAGAAAAAAGGGTGCAGTGGCTCACGCCTATAATCCCAGCACTTTGGAAGGCCAAGGCAGGTGGATCACGAGGTCAAGAGATCGAGACCATCCTGGCCAACATGGTGAAACCCATTAGTCGGACATAGTGGCACATGCCTGTAATCCCACCTACTTGGGAGGCTGAGGCAGGAGAATCACTTGAACCCAGGAGGTGGAGGTTGCGGCGAGCTGAGAATGCGTCATTGCACTCCAGCCTGGGCAACAAAAGCGAAACTCCGTCTCAAAAAAAAATAAAAAATAAAAAATAAAATTAAAAAAGATTGTTAGTGTCTTTCCAGGCATCAGGTGTAGTTTTGACTTGTTCCTTGCTGAGTTCTTGCTGTGTGACCTTAGTGTGGTCACTGGCCCATGCTGAGCTTTAATGAGATGAGAGTATGAGAAAGGTCACCAGCATGTGTAGTCTGCCACACAGCAGGCGCCCAATGAGGGTGGACTCAGCTTCAGTGAAGCATAAGAAGCTTTGGTCACTCCGGGGGCCTTTGGGTGGGCACTTGGGCTTTTTGGAAATGCCTGATGGGTCTAGAAAATTTGTCTTCTCTGGAAATCAGCTGATAGCTCATGAATTTGTGATATTTTAAAGTCCCTGGCTGGGCGTTTTGGCTCATGCCTGTAATTCCAGTGCTTTGGGAGTCCAAGGAGCAGGGATTGCTTGAGCCCAGGAGTTCAAGACCAGCCTAGGCAACAGTGAGATTGCGTCTCTACAAAAATTTTTTTAAAAAATTAGCTGGGCATGGTGATGTGCACCTGTTGTCCCAGTTACATGGGAGGATGAAGCAGGAGGATCACTTGAGCCCAAGAGTTTGAGGCTGCAGTGAACTATGATGGCGACACTATACTCCAACCTCGGTGACAGAGTGAGACCCCCTAACTCAAAAAAAAGAAAGTCTCTGGGGTCAGAAGTTTTTCAGTGAAGACCGTTTTCAGGAGCTAGGGGCAGCAGTGGAGAGCGTGGCCTCTCCTTAACTGACCTTGCGTTCCAGTGGCCCTTGGTGCTTCCCTTGCTGCTTGGGAGGGCCAGGAGTGACAGCTGATTGCCTGGGACTCTTTCCTGGGGTGGGGATATCGGAGAGTGCAGGACTGAACCTGCTCTGCCTTCTGCTCCAGCTGGGGAGTGCTTGCTGGGTACACGCTCCTCACCCTGCTAGGCGGCAGGGCAGAGAATACAGGCCTGTGCGGCTCTGTTGGCATTAAGGAGACTTTCTAGGAATGCCATTGTGTCCCCTTTCAACGTTGCTTGAGGAGAGGATGTCCTCTCCTGCCTGGACTTCCCAGCCCTGGGACTCTCCCTTCAGAAGACGGACCACGCTGCATGGGGCTGGATGGCCCGTGATCCCCTGCCTGCACTGTGGGAGACCTGCCCATCTCTGGCAAGAGCCTCCAGGAGCCATCTAAGAAGTTTAGTTTCCCTGGTGGTTATGCGGCTTTCCTGGTCTTTCCAGATGAGTCAGAAGCAGCTGTTGAGACGCCTGAGTTAGGGGCCAGGATGGAGGCCCAAGAGACGGATGTCTTCTCTCCTGGGCCGGCTGCTTTGAGCAGCACTGGCAGCCTGGACTCATCTGTCCTCAGTCCTCAGCTCTGAGAGGCCCTCTTACCTTTCTCAGGTGATATCATTCTCAGGGCTCCTCCTGGGCGAGGCATGCCAGGTCTGCTTAGCAACGCTGCTTTCCTCTGTCAGGAGCAGTTTGCAGGGAGAAGATTGGGGACAGGGCAGGAGGTGGGTGTCCCTCAGTGGAGCCACCAGCCCTGCTTGCCCTCCCAGCCCTGGCTCCCTAGGAATTCCAAGGAGACCCTCCCTCTCTGTGCCCGTGGTCATGGCTTTGCCCAGGTCCCCTTGAGGTGGCCTTCCCCAGAGCCCTGCCTCTCAGAGGAAAGTGGCTTTGAATTCTCACCCCACTCTTCTTCCCAGGAACCACAGTGAATTCTTGAGCTAGGAGAGGCTCCTCTGGGCGTGGGGACAAGGAGGCTGCAAGGCACCTGACGCTACCCTTCAGGAATTCGGCAGAGACCGGAGCCTTCTCTCGAGACACCTGACTCAGTATTCCCAGGGTTTGACAAGAGGGACATCTGGGCACAGGACCATTTGACTCTAGTAAATCTTTTTTTTTTTTTTTTTTTTTTTTAGAAAGAGTCTCCCTCTGTGGCCCAGGCTGGAGTGCAATGGTGCGGTCTTGGCAGCAGCCTCCGCCTCCCAGGTTCAAGGATTCTCCTGCCTCAGCCTCCCCAGTAGCTGGGATTACAGGCACCCGCCACCACGCCTGGCTAATTTTTGTATTTTTAGTAGAGACAGGGTTTCACCATGTTGGCCAGGCTGGTCTCCAACTCCTGACCTCAAGTGATCCGCCCGCCTCCGCTTCCCAAAGTGCTGGGATCATAGGCGTGAGCCACTGCACTTGGCCTTCTAGTAAATAATATTAGCATTTAATATAATTCTGGAATCTCTAGGGGTCCTGAAACTTTGGTATAAGGCAGGGCCCACAAGGGTGTTCTGCCGGGCATGACGTCCACAGGGCCCTGGCCTTGGCTGGAGACTTGAGAACAGGACAGGGAAGTTCCCTGAGGACCCTGTGAGGCCCCACCTCACTGTTCCATGGGGCCAGTGATTGGCAGATACCTTGCCTAGTTAATCCCTAGTCAGTCCTAACTGTTCATTCATTCAAATATTTTCTGATGCCTTTTGTATGGTTCTAGATGTTGAATGTGATCCTTAAACAAAGCAAAGATCTCTGCCATCATAGGAAGTTCTTTCTTTCTTTTCTTTTTTGAAACAGAGTCTTGCTCTTGTTGCCCAGGCTGGAGTATAATGGCGTGATCTCGGCTTACCACAACCTCCACCTCCCGGGTTCAAGCAGTTCTCCTGTCTCAGCCTCCTGAGTAGCTGGGATTGCAGGCATATACCACCACGCCCTGCTAATTTTGTATTTTTAGTAGAGACGGGGTTTTTCCATGTTGGTCAGGCTGTTCTTGAACTCCCGGCCTCAGGTGATCTGCCTGTCTCTGCCTCCCAAAGTGCTGGGATTACAAGCGTAAGCCATCGTGCTTGGCCGTAGAAAGTTCTTTCTCAAGGGTGGGAAGCCTGAGTAACAGAAAGGAAGAGTAACTAATAAATTACGTGTGAAAAAGTGATAGGGGCTATACGATAAAAAGAACTAGAGCAGCAATCCTTTAACAGGTGGTTAGAGTGGCCCTCTGCCAGAAGGTGACATTTGAGCAAAGCCTTGAAGGAAGTGAGGGAGCTGTTTAAATAAAATTCGAGTGCTGTGGGCGCGGTGGCTCACGCCTGCGATCCCGGCACTTTGAGAGGCCGAAGCGGGTGAATCACGAGTTCTGGAGTTCGAGATCAGCCTGACAACATGGTGAAACCCTGTCTCTACTAAAAAATACAAAAATTAGCCAGGCATGGTGGTGCATGCCTGTAATCCCAGCTACTTGGGAGGCTGAGGCAGGAGAATCGCTTAAAATCGGGAGGTGGAGGTTGCAGTAAGCCAAGATTATGCCACTGCACTCCAGCCGGGGTGACAAGAGTGAGACTCTGTCTCAAAAAAAAAAGAAAAGTTGAGTGCCTCCCATGAGGCACTGGGGATGCAGTCATGGATGAGGCCTGCACGATCCCCACCTCCTGGAGCTGACATCTTCTGGAAGCTTCTTGGGACAGCTGGTCCAGTCTTAGGGCAGGTAGGAGGCCCCAGAAAGGGGCTTGATTGGATGGGCTGAGCGGCCTGCCCACTCCTGCCCCAGGCGGGTTGTCTGTCCTCTCGTACTTGACTTTCTGCCAGTCACTTCCCTGGGGAGTCTGGTGTTGGATTGTGAAAGGGGGCCAAGGCCCCCAAAATGGGGATGCATTTCCACCTTCCACCCCATCCTCACGGGCCCAGGAGGGGCAACAGAAAGGAAACTTCAGGAGGAGCCTGGGCACGGCAGGAGGATCCTCTTGGGGTTGTGGGATGGTTATGGTTCTGTAGGATAGATGGTGGGGGTGGTGGAGGCTGACCCCAAATGGGGCCCATCCAGCCTGCGGGCAGGGAACCCCTTTGTCCTGGGAGAGAGGCCTGACCTGAGCAGAAGATTCTGGAGTCAGATTGGAATGCAAATTGGGACTTGGATTTTTTTTTTCTTTTTTCGAGACAGGGTCTTGCTCTGTCACCCAGGCTGGACTGCAGTGGTGCCATCATAGCTCACTGCAGCCTCAACCTCCTGGGCTCAAGTGATCCTCCCACCTCAGCCTCCTGCATAGCTGGGATCACTATGGCTGGCTAATTTTTAAGTTAGCCAAGTGTGTGCCACCATGGCTGGCTAATTTTTAAGTTTTTTTGCTGAGACAAGGTCTCCCTAAGTTGCCCAGACTGGTCTCGAACTCCTGGGTTCAACAGACCCCCCTGACTCAACCTCCCAAAGTGCTGGGATTACAGGCATAAGCCACTGAGCTTGGGAAAGGACTTGGACTCTTATTAACTGTTAGGGCTTAGGGCCACTCTGAATCATTGATCATTTCATAAGTAATTGTAAGAATTAAATGAGGTGCACATAAAATGCTTAAAGTCACATCCAGCTCTAGCTAGCTCTCAATCCCTTTTATTACCTAACAACTGCTGGGACTACAGTCCTCTGGCCATGCCCCCATTCCCTCTGGTTTGTGTTCCCCTAGGGCCTACTCCATGGAACTGCCCTTCAGCCAAGGTTTGGTTGCCAAGCTGCTTGCCAGGGACCTGCCTGGTGCCTCTGGGAGACTGGGTTTCCCAGGGCGACACGGGCACTTGTAAAGCGGCTACAGGCATCTGAGTTGGCACAGATGCCGCAGGGGTCAGCAGCTGCCTCTGTGGTTTAGATCCCTGCCCACCACTGCCATCAGAGTAGGAGGTGCAGGGGCGGATTCACATCCGTCAAACAGGAGACCACAGCCACACACAGGCCTCACACAGGATGTCGCAGAGGGGAAGGCAGCTTCTTAATCAGCAGCGGGCTGTGGGGAGCAGAGCGAAGGGAGAGGAGAGCATGGGACATCAGGAGGTGCACCCTGAGAGCAGGCAGCTGACACTGGGTGTGGCCCCGGGGCCCTCTCTGGTTTCTGCTCGGTCTGGAGTCCTGCCGCTGGGTGTGGACTCTCCCAGCAGATAAATGAGATCAATGGAACTTCCTGAGCTATGAGGGGCCTTCTTGAGGGCTGGCCCCTCCCACATCTCCAGGTCAGAAGGCTGCCTTGGCTTGGCCAAGCCTTGGTCTCACAGGAACAAATTAGCCCAGGTGCCCCAAACAGTGGCAGGGTGGGAGAAGCAGTCTGGCCTGGGAGTCCCCTCTCTCTTCTCTTTTTTATCAAGTTGATGTCTTCAGTTTTTCAGCACTCTTTCTTTTCTAGGGCACAATCACCTCTGCCCCTTAGAGCAAGGGGGGGGCCCAGACAAGCCCAACCTGTGCAGTTAATCTCTCTCTGCCTCTGCTGGTCTCTTTCTTGAGCTCTTGAGATGGAAGGTGGGCCAGAGTGTGGATTTTCTGGCCTGTCACCAAGTAGAGATCTCTCCTGTATTTTTCCAGGTGGGTGTCAGGGTGTGGGGACACCTGTCCTAGACCTGGAAATGTTTTGCTGGCCACCTGCAGAGGTGGGTGATTGGAACAGTGAGGAGGGAAGGAAACTGGTTGATCAGCTGCCCACAGGGAGCTCTCAGCTAGTTCCACTTGCAAGGCACAGACTTAGGGAGAAAATGGATGGGAACCAGCCACAGGGCAGCAAGCCTCCTGTGGGCCGGCCCTAAACTCTGGCGCCCACTGCAAGGAACAGAGCAGGGCAGAGCAGGGAGGGTGGCTCAGAGGCTGGTCTGGTGACAGGCAGGAGTAGAGTCTGAAGTTAGATGGCCTTTAGAAGTTAGGGGGGTGGAGAAGGTTTTCCTAAGAGGCCTCATCTCAGAGGTTGCGCTCTGGCTAGGTGGCAACCCCAGTGACTGCCCTAGACCTTTTCTGGTGTTAGACTTGAGGGCTTGGGGGCTCCTCAGCCTGTGGGGCTCCTGAACTTGCTTCTTCTCCACGTTCCTCCCAGGTGTGTCACTTAAGTGCACAGCACCTGAGAGTTTGCCAAGCCCGCTCCTTGGCCCCACTTTAACACTTCGAGACAATGGAATAGAAAAGTCCTTTCTAGCCTGGCGTGGTGGCTCACATCTGTAATCCCAGAGATAGGGAATTCAAGACCAGCCTGACCAACGTGGAGAAACCCCCGTCTCTACTAAAAATACAAAAAATTAGCTAGGCGTGGTGGTGCATGCCTGTAATCCAAGCTACTCAGGAGTCTGAGGCAGGAGAATCGTTTGAACCCAGGAGGCAGAGGTTGCCGTGAGGCGGAGGTTGTGGTGAGCTGAGATCACTCCATTGCATTCCAGCCTGGGCAACAAGAGTGAAACTCCGTCTGGAAAAAAAAAAAAAAAAAAAAAGCTGGGCGCAGTGGCTCATGCCTGTAATCCCAGCACTTTGGGAGGCTGAGGCGGGCACATCGTGAGGTCAGGGGTTTGAGACCAGCCTGGTCAACATGATGAAACTCCATCTCTACTAAAAATACAAAAAATTAGCCAGGCATGGTGGCATGTGCCTGTAGTCACAGCTACTCAGGAGGCTGAGGCAGGAGAATCGCTTGAACCTGGGAGGCAGAGGTTGCCGTGAGCCGAGATAGCGACACTGCCCTCCAGCCTTGGTGACAGACTTTGTCTCAAAAAAAAAAGAAGTCTTTTCTACTCTGAAGCCCAAGGTCGCGTAGCTAGTCCCACCTGCCTGTCTCCCTGGCTTTCTGGGCCTAAGTATTGTATGTCTCTAGGGGGCACCTCTCCCCACTCAGGTTGGAGTGACTAGAGCGGAGCCCACACCTGGTGAGCACAGGAACATTCCACCTGTAGGATGGGGCTGGACCCACCCTCCTGCCTGACCATGCCTGGGGCCTCATCCTTTCTCTTGTTTGATCCTCTTATCCACCCTGCCTAGGAGGCAGATAAACAAAAAGAAGAAAAAAGAATCACCACTAATCCCATAACTCTTCCAAGTACTTTGTGAAACATGGGTAGAGATTTTTAATAGATTCTACCTGACTTTTGGATGCTTTGTACATATGGTCCCATGTCATGACATCGTCTTTTGTCCTTTTATTTTTTTATTTTTTTGAGAGGAGTCTCACTCCTACACTGAGGCTGGAGTGCAGTGGCACGATCTGGGCTCACTGCAGCCTCCACCTCTCGGGTTCAAGCAATTCTCCCACCTTAGCCTCCTGAGTAGCTGAGGTTATAGCCACCCACCACCAAGCCCAGCTAATTTTTGTATTTTTAGTAGAGATGGGGTTTCACCATGTTGGTCAGGCTGGTCCCAAGCTCATGACCTCAAGTGATCCGCCCGCCTGGGCCACCCAAAGTGCTGGGATTATAGGCATCAGCCACTGCATCCTGCCCTTTGGGTCCTTTTAATGACTGCCAGTCTTTTGTCATGGGCCTGAGCACACTTCACTTGTCCCATGTTGTGGGTCATTTAGGTTGCTCCTAATTTTTTCTGACAGCTTAATAAACAAACAGCACATCAAGACCGGGAGACATGCATGAGGCTGGGAGGCTGTCCCTGTCTACCATGGTTTTAACGGATCATTTTATCCTGAGCTGCAGTCCTTCCCCATCTGAACCCGTCCTGACCATTTTCAGGACTCTGAGATAAATGGTCTCTTTACCCTTTAAGATAAAATGATCCCAGGATGGGCGTGGTGGCTCGTGTCTGTAATCCCAGCACTTTGGGTGGCCGAGGCAGGCAGATCATGAGGTCAGGAGTTTGGGACCGGCCTGACCAACATGGTGAAACCCTGTCTCTACTAAAAATACAAAAATTAGCCAGGTGTGGTGGTGTGCACCTATAATCCCAGCTACTGAGGAGGCTGAGGCAGAAGAATTCCTTGAACCTGGGAGGTGGAGGTTGCTGTGAGCCGAGATCGTGCCTCTGCACTCAAGCCTGGGTGACAGAGCCAGACTCTGTCTCAAAAACAAACAAAAAAAGATCCCTTAAAACCATGATGGACAGGGACAGGCTCTCAGGACTCTAAGAATGGTCAGGATGGGTTCAGATGGGAAGGCTTTTTGGAAAGTGACTTTTTTTTTTTTTTTTTTTTGGAGACAGAGTCTTGCTCTGTTGCCCAGGCTGTAGTGCAGTGGTACAATCTCGGTTCACTGCAACCTCTGCCTCCTGGGTTCAAGCGATTCTCCTGCCTAAGCCTCCCAAGTAGCTGGGACCAGAGGGCACCCGCCACCATGCCTGGCTAATTTTTTGTCTTTTTAGTAGAGATGAGGTTTCTCTGTGCTGGCCAACTCCTGGCCTCAAGTGGTCCACCTCCTTCGGCCTCCCAAACTGCGGGATTATAGGTGTGAGCCATGGCACCTGGCTTGGAAGGGGGCTGGGCTGCTTGAGGGGGCAAGAAGGTATTTCAGACAGAGAATGGCAGGGACCATAGTGAATGGGGTTGGGGTGGGGCTGAGTGGATGGAGCAGCCAGCGCAGGGTCAAGGAGAGGCCAGTGGCATGGAGGAGGAGAGGAGTGGGAGGGCAGGCCCCATCAGGTCCCTGCTCAGGACAGCCCAGAGGCCCACTGTATCATCTCTCTCATGTCATCTGCACAGATCTCTGCATTGGGCCCTCCACTTGTCTTCATCGTGAAACATACAAGCCTCTCTCATCCTGAGGCTCTGCGGGTGTTGTTCCTTCTGCCTGACACACTGTGCCCCAGTTGTCTGTGGCTGGCCCCTTCCCATCAGTCAGTCTCGGTGGAGATCTTGCCTCCTCTGTTCATTCATTCATTCAACAGATAATGAGTGAGCACACACTGTGTGCACTCGGATACAGCAGTGCATAAAAGGACAGAAGGCCTTGAATAGGAAAAAGAAAGCTACTGCTTGTGGAGGATTACACAGGTAATCAACAAGATTAATAAGTAAGCTATTCAGTGTGTTCAAGTGTGGCCAGAGCTAAGGAGAAAAGCAGTGCAGGGAAGGAGAGAGAATGTCCCTGGAGGTTGCAGCTTCAGGTAGGGGAGGGCATGAAGACATCTGGAGGAAAGTGGCCCAAGCAGAAGGAACAGGGAACGCGCAGACCCTGACAAAGGAATGGTCTGAGGCCTTTCGGCCACCAAAGCCTAGTTGCTGGATCTTCACATCCTCCTTTCTTTTCTTTCTTTCTTACTTTTTTTTTTTTTTTTGAGGCAGTCTTGCTCTGCCACGCAGGCAGTGGCACGATCTCAGCTCACAGCAACCTCCACCTCCCAGGTTCAAGCAATTCTCCTGCCTCAGCCTCCTGAGTAGCTGGGACTACAGGTGCATGGCCACCACACCTGGCTAATTTTTGTATTTTTAGTAGAGACAGGGTTTCACCATGTTGGCCAGGATGGTCTCAATCTCCTGAGCTCGTGATCCACCCGCCTTGGCCTCCCAAAGTGCTGGGATTACAGGTGTGAGTCACTATCCCCGCCCTTTTTCTTTTCTTTTCTTTTTTTTTAGAAACAGAGTCTTGGGGCCGGGCGTGGTGGCTCACACCTGTAATCCCAGCACTTTGGGAGGCCAAGGTGGGTGGATCACGAGGTCAGGAGATCGAGACCATCCTGGCCAACATGATGAAACCCCGTCTCTTAAAAAATAAAAAAATTTTAAAAAACCAGAGTCTCACTCTGTGGCCCAGGCTAGAATACAGTGGTGCAGTCATAGCTCACTGCAGCCTGAAATTTCTGGGCTCCACTGATCTTCCCGCCTCAGCCTCCCAAGTAGCTGAGACTGCAGGTGCTTGCCACCATGCCTGGCAAATGTTTTTTGTTTGTTTTGAGACAGGGTTTTGCTCTGTCCCCCAGGCTGGAGTGCAGTGGTGTGATCAGAGCTCACTGCAGCCTCAGCCTCCCAGGTTCAGGCAATCCTTCCACCTCAACCTCCTGAGGAGTTGGGACCACAGGTGCATGCACCACCATGCCCAGCTAATTTTGTTTTTAATTATTTGTAGAGATAGGGATAATTTAAAACAAAATTAGCTGGGCATGGTGGCGTGCACCCGTGGTCCCAACTCCTCGGGAGGTTGGTCTTGAATTCCTGAGCTCAAGTGACCCTCCCACCACAGCCTCCCAAAGTGTTTGGGTTATAGGCATAAGGGACTGCACTGGGCCCGCCTCCTTTCTTTTCAATTTTTTTTTTTTTTAATATAGATGGGGTTTCACCATGTTGGTCAGGCTGGTCTTGAACTCCTGACCTCAGGTGATCCGCCTGCCTTGGCCTCCAAAGTGCTTGGATTACAGATGTGAGCCACCATGCCCAGCCTTCTTTTCAAAATTTTGATTGTCTCATGAAAATTTGAAAAAAAATATCCTTTTCTTTTTTTTCTGTGAGACAGGGTCTCACTTTGTTGCCCAGGCAAGTCTCAAACTCCTAGGTTCAAGTGATCCACCCGCCTCGGCCTCCCAAAGTGCTGGGATTACAGGCGTGAGCCACCACACCTGGCCCCCCTCTTTTTTTAAGATGAAGTCTTGCTCTGTCACCCAGGCTGAAGTTCAGGGGTGCGATCTCAGCTCACTGCAACCTCCACCTCCCGGATTCAAGCCATTCTCCTGCCTCGGCCTCCTGAGTAGCTGGAACTACAAGTGCACACCACCACGCTCAGTTAATTTTTGTATTTTTAGTAGAGACAGGATTTCGCCACGTTGGCTAGGCTGGTCTTGAACTCCTCACCTCAAGTGATCCACCCACCTTGGCCTCCCAGAGTGCTGGGATTACAGGCATAGTTACTGTGCCTGGCTGAAAATCATCCCATTTTCTGATTTGTGTCCTGTTGAGTGTCTGTCACTCCCCTGTCACTGCTGTATCCCTGGCCTAGGACAGTCTCTGTTCCATGCCAAGCTCCTGCTCCTTCTAGGTGACCTGTGTGGGAGGGAATGCCATCCCCCTTTACAGAGGAGCTGTCTGCAGAGGCCACACGGCTCTGGGGAGCTGTATGGTGCTGTGATAGCCAGCCCTGACCTGTTGGTCCCTAGCCCAGGGCTCTTTCCCTATAACCCCTGGCTCCCTCCAAGAATGGGCTAAGTAGGTAGGATCTGTTTATACCAGGCAGCCCTAGGCCTGGCTTCCTGAAGCTTCTCTGCAGAGAACCTGCTTGTCTGGGGTGGGGAGCTGAGGGGCCACCTGGAGGTGAGCCCGGCCAGGCCCAGACCAGCCCACTCTTCAAGAAAGTGTGGCACTTTTCCATGCCTTGACCTGGACAGTGGGTTGAAGTGAGGGGATGCCATGCCCACCCTGCTTTGGTCCTCCTGGCTCCATCACCCCATGCCCTTGAGGTCCCAGCCCCCTGTGGGAAGAGCAGCAGGTCCGTGCAAAACCACCAGCCCTGCCCAGCCAGACCTCACTAGCACCTTGTCAGCAGCGGCCGGTCCCAGGCCCAGATTGCTGAATAGGCTCTGAGCGGCACATGTTGGGGTGTGTCTGCATGTGTCCTTGCCTTTTTTTTTTGAGATGAGTCTTGCTCTGTCCCCCGGGCTGGAGTGCAGTGGCACAATCTCGGCTCACTGCAACCTCCACTTCCTGGGTTCAAGCTTCGTGCCTCAGCCTCCCGAGTAGCTGGGACTACAGGTTCATGCCACCATGCCTGGATAATTTTTTTGTATTTTTAATAGAGACAGGGTTTCATTGTGTTAGCCAGGATGATCTCGATCTTCTGACCTCTTGATCCGCCTGCCTCAGCCTTCCAAAGTGCTGGGATTATAGGCGTGAGCTACGGCGCCTGGCCGTGTCCCTGCCTTTTAACTGCCGGGGCATCGTTGGGCATTCTCTGTTTGGTATCATCCATCCTTCACTGCCGCCCAGAGGCCTTCTGACTTGGGGTCAAGTCTGAGTTCTGCCGCTTCCTACTTGGTGACCTTGGACAAGGTGTTTCTCTGCTGTGGTCTGCTTCCTCGCCTGTTGAGTGAGGACGTTCCATTTACCTTTCAGATGGCTTCCAAGATCAGGGTGGTGTTGAGGAGCTCCACGCTCACAAACGTACTCAGCGTCAAGGAAAGGAGGTGGCCAGGACATTCAGTGACCCATGACGGTGGCTCTCTGGGTGCTGGGGTTTAGGGAGGATTTTCTCCTCTGTATTTGCTTTTTCTGCAATGGGCACAGACTACTTGAGCAAAATTGTTTAAATGCAATAGTCTGCAGAGGGTTTGGTACGCTCATTCCCGGGTGCACAGCAGGTGCTCCAGCATTTGGGTGGGTGGTGCTCAGTGTCCTCGCCCTCCTGACTCAGTGGGGTCCTCTCGTGATGACATCGCTATCCCCTGTCTCCCTCCTTCCTACCAGCACCTCCTCCCAGCCCTCGGTTCTGCCTTGTCACCTTTGAGCCTGTGTGGAGTCTTTGGCACAGATGGCCCTGTGCCCTCTTCTCCCCTCCCTGGAGTCTGCAGGCAGTGGTCACTCTCCAGGGAGCCCCCACCAAGCTTCCTCTGATTTCTGACCCAGTGACCTCGGCCTGGGTCCTAGGTTGGGGTGTGAGCCCCCAGGAGTTGACTGGTTTATGAGCGTGAGCTGCCCTCCCCCAGGCTGGAACGCTGGGCCGGCAGATCCCAGCGTCCTCTCACTTCCACTCCGAGAAGCCCCTGGGGCTTTCCCAGCCAGTGCCTGTTCTCTGAACCCCCTCAGGGCCTAGGATCAAGTGAGCCCTAGGAGTTTCCCGGCCACCTGCTCTTCCCCAGCAAAGTGGGGGCCCCACCTCTGGGCTGACTCCTCCAAAATATAAAGGCAGAAATGTCTCATACTGACCTTGACCCACCTCTTCAGTTTCCCCAGAAGATTACAGCGCTCTGAAGGCTGGTTCCTGGTGTTTGGTTTAGAGGTAACTGACCCTGCAGATCCTTTCACTCAAGGAGGATGTGGCTCTGCCTCTTTTTTTTTTTTTTTTTTCAGATGTAGTTTTTGCTCTGTTGCCCAGGCTGGATCGCAGTGGCCCGATCTCTGCTCTGCAACCTCCGCCTCCCAGGTTCAAGCGATTCTCCTGCCTCAGCTGCTGAGTAGCTGGGATTACAGAGTCTGCCACCACACCTGGCTAATTTTTATATTTTTAGTAGAGATGAGAGTTCCCCATGTTCACCAGGCTGGTCTCGAACTCTTGACCTCAGGTGATCTACCTGCCTTGGCTTCCCAAAGTGCTGGGATTACAGAACTGCCTCTTTTTTTACAGTGTGATTTTGCAGAATCGGGTCACCCTCCCAGCATGGCAAGCCCTCAGTTCCTCTGCCAGAAGACACCCCCAATTCTGCCAGGCACGTTACCTACCTTCTCCCACCTGGCCCAGATCACATGGGATCCTATCTTATGCAAAGTCCTGACCTGATGGTTAATTTTTGCCACCTCCCAAGAACCAGAAATCCTTCAAGCCTCGGCTTAGATACCCTTCCTTTTTTTTTTTAATTTCACCACGTTGGCTAGGCTGGTCTCAAACTCCTGACCTCAGGTGATCCACCCACCTCAGCCTCCCAAAGTGTTGGGATTATGGGCGTGAGCCACCGCACCCAGCCTTCCCCCCCTCCAATAGCTGGGACTACAGGTGCCCGCCACCACGCCCAGCTAATTTTTGTATTTTTAGTAGAGACAGGTGTTTCACCATGTTGGCCAGGATGGTCTCCATCTCTTGACCTCGTGATCCGCCCGGCTCTGCCTCCCAAAGTGCTGGGATTATAGGCGTGAGCCACTGTGCCTGGATTTAGATACCTTCTTCTAAAATATGTACTGCCCTCCCCACTTCAGGCCAGGTGTTCCCTCTCCTTCCTGCAGTCAGAGCACTCAACACACTGGGCTGCCCTGTCTCTACCTGCCCCTGCCCTGAGTGTGCGCCTCCAGGGTGGGGATTAGATCTGCTTCCTTCCCCATCCTGCTGGGAGTGAATGGAGCTGTGCCCCGGGTGGGCCTGTGTCTGGGCTTCCCAAGGAAGGGCCTTGCTGTCCTGTGGTCAGGAGGAGGCTGAGCTACTGGAAGCCAGAAGCTGGAGCACAGAGGCTCCTTCCCCTTCCCCCAAGGATAATCCAGAAATAGTTTCCCCTTGGGCTGGGAATGGATTCTGTGGTGGGCGGAGAGTTTGGGGGCCTCAAGCTGGTTTCTTTATTGGGAGCAGATTTCTCCTGATTATTCTCCACTTGGGCCCATGGGAAAGAGAACCTTTCTGAGCACACCCCAATAGAACACAGGAAGGTTGGACTGGGGCTCGCCAGAGAGAGGGGAGAGGACCCGCAGAGACCCCGGGCACAGTGGGATGGGCCAGCACTTTGACGGAGTGCCCTGTGCCACCCCTGCCCACTGAGTTCCTTGTGGCTGTGGCTGATTGGAGAGGCTGGGGCCCAGAGTCCATGGACAGCCTTCCCCGAGGTTAGAAGGAAGAGGCATCTGCCCCGGGGCCCTGGCCTGGAATCCCTTGGGCCGCCTCGACTTGGGCTCTGATCTGGGAACAGCCTTGGTGTTTCCACCTTCCACCCGGCTTTGGAGGAAGAGGCTTGTGAAGTTTCTCTTTCTGCTTAGCTAGAGTTTCATGGTTTCTCAGAAAACAGGTTAACAATTAAGCTAATTAATCTCAGGGCTGGCGGGCCCTCCTTGTGCTCATAAAGCTAGGCTAAATGGCTTCCTCCCCCAGCTTTTCCTGCCCCATTATAAGGCCACAGGCGGTGAGAGCCTTCAGCCCTGAGGTGGTCCAGCCTCTAGATCTGAGCGTGGGGAAGCCAGGGTGCATGGGCGGTCACTGTGAAGCCGGCCCGGCCCCGGGGTGGTGCCTACTGGACTTGGAGAGAGAGGGCCGCTCCACCTGTTTGGGCCGGGCCTCATCAATACCTGAATGCCAGGACAGGCCCCTGCAGCTCCTCCTGTTTCTCCAGGTTTCCGGTGGGGGCTGCAGACCAAGCAAAATGAGGCGGTTCCTGAGGCCAGGGCACGACCCTGTGCGGGAGAGGCTCAAGCGGGACCTGTTCCAGTTTAACAAGGTAAGTTAGGGAGAGCAGGGGAGGTGACCTGGGTTTTGGGCCGGGGAGCTCAGGCTGGGGCAGGTGCCTGCAATGCCTCCTGGGACTCTGACTTTGGAAATGGGGCCCGGTGAAAGGGCTTTTATAGGAAAGAGGAATTGGATGCCCTCACGACTCCTCATCCCAAGTCCTTCACTGGCTGTGTGACCTCTGCAAGTCACCCCACCTCATCAAGCCTCAGTTTCCCTACATGTATCATGGGAATAAAATGATCTGCCCTGCCTACCTTGGCACAGGGTTGTCAAGGAGGCTTGGGGACGTGCGTGATGAAAAGATGAACTCTGCAGGGGTTAACAATGTCCCTTGGGGCCCTGGAGTCACAGGCCATGGCTGTTTGTCCCTTCTCAAATTGCCCCTGAAGGAAAATGCAGCTCCCCTACAGGCTGAGCACGTGATTCCTTCTGGCAGGCTCCGGCCAGGTGAGTGGGGAGAGGTGCCAGGAGAATGAGCCAGAGTTGGCATCGGACTACACCAATCCCAAACCTGTACCCAGGGCACCAGAAGCCCCAGGGGGCTTCCCCTGAGGGGACTGGGGCCGAAGAAGGTCGGGACAGGCCTTAGTGCACAGGAGGTGTACAGTGTGGCTTTTCAGCTCCTGGGCCACAGAGCAGTGTGGGGCCTTCTCACCTGTGCTTTGGTCCACTCTGCTGGGAAGGTGGGCTACAGGGACCAGGACACTGTGATGCTCTTGCCCTGGGGATCCAGGAGCCTCCCAGCATGCTGAGGGCTGGACATCTGGCTTTTGTTGGGGGCTTCCGTTTGGGCGCCCTTGCTCCTAAAAGGTAGCAATGCATGTAAGACCAGGCAGTCTGGAAAAGGGATGTCTCCCTGTGATGAATGAGGAATTCTCTTTGGTTGTATTTTTTTTATTTTTTATTTTTATTTATTTATTTATTTTTGAGACGGAGTCTCATTCTTTTGCCCAGGTTGGAGTGCAGTGGCACGATCTCTGCTCACTACAACCTCTGCCTCCTGGGTTCATGGGATTCTTCTGCCTTAGCCTCCCGAGTAGCTGGGATTACAGGCACTCACCACCACGCCTAGATAATTTTTTTGTATTTTTAGTAGAGATGAAGTTTCACCATGTTGACCAGACTGGTCTTGAATTCCTGACCTCGTGATCTGCCCACCTTGGCCTCCCAAAGTGCTGGGATTACAGGCGTAAGCCACAGCACCCGCCTGGTTGTATTTTTGTTTGTTGATTCGAGAAGTGCAGAAGTCAGCTTGCACAGGTGCGAACCCAACTTTGCCACGTAGAAGCTGGATGATCGTGTGCCTGTCACCCATACCATAGACTTGTTAAGGGCTTACGTGGGATGAGGTAACTTAAGTGCTAGCACAGTGGCCCAGGAATGTCGGCTGCTGTTGTGGGATGGAGGGGACCTCCCTGACCTCCCTGTTGGGAGAAGTGGGTCAGCGCTCCCAACGTGCCCTGCCATTTTCCTCTGGGCTTCTTAGCCTGTGGGAGAAGTCGCTGTCCCTGATGGAGCTTTGCCACAAGGACATTTGCCTCCGGAGTTAGGGCTTTCCTACGCTAGCGTACCTCCCACCAGCTTGCTTTTGGGCCTTGGGATATGGGGGTGCAGGTGTTGGGAATGGGAGATCTCAGGACGCCTAGAGCCTGCTGCTCTTGTTCTGAAGAGAGTAGCCTATGGGTGCTGGTTCTCAAAGCTTCGGTGTCCACAGGGGATGGAAGGGAGCTGGGTGACCCCCATCTGCCTTCAGTCTCTCACTCTGAAAAGGTGGCAGAAACCTGACCCACAGGCTCAGCAAACAGGGCTGAACTCCTGCCCTGCTCCCAAAGTTCTCTCTGTGCAACTAGGGTGGAGCTGGGGTGAGGAACTGTCCCTCCCTCTTTCCCCTATCCTCCAGCAGTGGTTCCTAAACTTGAGTGGCCCACTCCCAGGCCTGGGGGTGGCAGAGGGAGGCTCCCGGGTCTCCTCCTCCTCCTCTGCCTTCCTCTTTCCGTTCATATGCAAGAAGCATGCATTGGGCCCTTACTGGATCCACAGCCCAAGGCTCAGGGCTATGGGAATCTGATTAGGCCTCTTCCCTTCACTTTTATAGTCTGCAGGAAGGAGGAGGCTTATGGCCTGAAATTTCGGGCCTTGGGAGTAGAGAGAAGGAAGGAGAGAGCCTGGGGGGCTCCGAAGCCACCAGTAGACTCATCCAGGCTTGGGGAGTGTTGTGGAGCAGGGTGGGGTTGAAGGATGACACCAGATCCCAGAGGATTTGGGATCCCGGATGGTCTGCCCCTCCACAGCCCAGGCTGAGGAGGCAGGGAGGATGCTGGATGCTGGCATCTGGGCCTGAACTGACTGACCCTGCAGCCTTAGGGGGTTATGAGCAAGGGAGTGAGTAATGGTCCCATTTACAATGTAGGAAAGATAAACCTGGAGATATTTTTACTCTTTGGGCAAAGCAGGTAAGCTCAGAGCAATTAGACATTGCAGTGACTAGATAGAGCCCAGAAGGAAGGGGCTGAGGGACAAGGCATGAGTTGAGCTGGGTTTCTCAGCTTCAGCACTCACGGGTGATACTTGAGGCTGGCTGTGCTGTGGAGGCGGTCCTGTGCACTGTGGACTCTTCAGCAGCGTCCCTGGTCCTACACACACAGCCTGCCAAGATGTGATACCAAAAATGTCTCCAGACATTGCCGAATGTCACCTGAGGGGTAAAATCGCTCCTGGTTTGAGACCCATGGAATAGAGAACTATTCAAGGCATCCGATTGCAGAGACCTGCTGATGGGGCAGTAAAGAAAGAATGGGGCCGGGCGCGATAGCTCACGCCTGTCATCCCAGCACTTTGGGAGGCCAAGGCCAGCAGATCGCAAGGTTGTGAGTTACAGACCAGCCTGAACAACATGGTAGAACCCCATTTCTACTAAAAATACAAAAATTAGCCAGGCATGGTGGCGCACGCCTGTAGTCCCAGCTACCCAGGAGGCTGAGGCAGGAGAATTGCTTGAACCTGGGAGGCGGAGGTTGCCGTGAGCTGGAATGGCGCCACTATACTCCAGTCTGGGTGACAGAGCAAGACTTCATCTTAAAAAAAGAGGGGGGCCGGGTGCGGTGGCTCACACCTATAATCCTAGCACTTTGGGAGGCTGAGGTGGGTGGATCACCTGAGGTCAGGAGTTCAAGACCAGCCTGGCCATCATGGTGAAACCCCATCTTTAAAAAAAAAAAAAAGAAGGGATGGGAGGGAAGGTGGGTGTACAGGATGACCATGGAGTCACTGACCTGGGTGGGTGGTGGTGCCAGGCCTTGGGAGGGGGAGCCCAGGCCAGGAGTGGGGAACAGCAGATTTGGGGAAAAGTAATCTTTTTTGATTGTTTTGACTTGCACACAGTCGCAACAATAGTGCTCTCCATTTATGGAGAGGTAGGTTGCCCAGTGGTGAGTGGTGCCAACTGCCGGGCTCGCCAGCTGTGTGGCCTTGAGCAGGTCATGTGCCTCTGAGATAGACACGATACTCAGAGCCATTCCATCCATGTAGTTGATGTGAGGACTTCATGAGTTTCTGCACGATTCGAAGGCCATGCCTGTCTGGCGACTGCAGCGTCTGACAGCACTGTCCTATGGGGGGTGTCATGTGGCTTGAGGTTGAGTTGGGGAGCCTTGGGACAGCTCCAGCAGATGGTGTGATACCCAGGGCTGGAGCCTGGCGTCGCATGTGGGCTGTTGGTGTAGGAGAGGGTCAGCCCCCAGAGAGTGTTCACTTCTGGCAGTTCTCAGGTTATGTCTCTTCCAGTGGTCCTGGAAGGCCCGTCTGCTGGGTACTGTGCTGGGACACAGTGCAGTCAATCACAGCTTGACCCCAGGTGGCTTGTTGACGCTGGCTTCTGAACCAGTCCCAGCCTTTTTCTCCAACACCTTCTGGCTCAACTGTCTTATACCCACACCAAGCCTGACGCCTCAAGGAGAGCAAGGACATCGCCCCAGGGGCCCCGAGAATGAGATGTCCTGTTTCTTTGGCTTCAGTACCTGCAGAGGATCTGTGATTGCAAACAGTCTCTGAACTCTGCCAGGGGCTGGCTGTCAGAGCGGTAACTCCAGTTCACCAAGGGCTATGTGCCAGGCATCAGAGGGCCCAGGTAGTGGTGAGGGGCAGGGACTTTGCAGCCACATGGCCTGGGTCTAGATCCTGGCTCTGTTGCTTCCTCACTGTAACAGCAGACATGTTACTTAGCCTCTCCGTTCTTTAGTTTCTTCATCCGTAAAATGGGCGTTGTAGGGGACCAAAAACTGGCTTCCTTCCAGCCTTCTAGGTTCTTTGGCTGAGCCAGGAATTAAATTGACATGAGGCTGGGCACAGTGGCTCACGCCTGTATTCCCAGCACTTTGGAAGGCTCAGGTGGGTGAATCAGTTGAGGTCGGCAGTTAGAGACCAGCCTGGCCAACATGGCAAAACCTTGTCTCTACTACAAATATAAAAATTAGCCTCATGTGGTGATGCATGCCTGTAGTCCCAGCTACTCGGGAGGCTGGGGCAGGAGAATGTTGAACCCGGGAGGTGAAGGTTGCAGTGAGCCAAGATCACGCCACTGCACTCTAGCCTGGGTGACAGAGTGAGACCCTGTCTCAAAAGAAAAGGTGGGGGGACCGGGATAGGGTGTGACAAGGTTGACCAGGTTATGGGAAAGTGAGGGGAGGAAGTGTGTGGTGAGTGAAGGTTGTCTTGTTATATATGCAGAGACAGCCTCCTGGGTAATAAAAGTTGCCTTAGAGCAGCCCTCTTCCTGATACAGATATGGGTTGAGCATCCACGATCAGAAAATCTGAAATCCGAAATGCTCCAAAGTCTGAGTTTTTGAAGTGCCAACATGACTCTGAAAGGAAATGCTCACTGGAGCGTTTCAGATTTTGAAACTTTGGATTTGGGCTGGTCAACCAGTAAGTATAATGCAAATATTCCAAAATCCAAAAGGTTCTGAAATCCAAAATGCTCTAGTCCCAAGCATTTTATTTCTTTTATTTCTTTTTTTGTTTGTTTTAATAGTGGCCCATCACTGAAGTCCCAAGCATTTTAGATGAGGGATATTCAGCCTGTACTTGACTAATGTAGATTTCCTTTATGGATGTAAATTTCTTTAACAAAAGGACAGCTTTTCAGAACTACTCCCATGTCTACACTTTCTGAGAATAACTAGCTCAAAGTATGCCAAAGAAGTAGCTGGGCGCCGTGGCTCATGCCTATAATCCCAACACTTTGGGAGGACGAGGCAGGTGGATCACCTGAGGTCAGGAGTTCGAGACCAGCCTGGCCAACATGGTGAAACCCCATCTCTACTAAAAATACAAAAATTAGCTGGGCGTGGTGGTGGGTGCCTGTAATCCCAGCTACTCAGGATCCTGAGGCAGGAGAACTGCTTGAACTGGGAGGTGGAGGTTGCAGTGACTTGAGATCGCACCAGTGCACTCCAGCCTGAGCAACAGAGCGACTCCGTCTCAAGAAAAAAAAAAATAGGCCGGGCCTAGTGGCTCATGCCTGTAATCCCAGCACTTTGGGAGGCCGAGGTGGGCAGATCACAAGGTCAGGAGATCAAGACCATCCTGGCCAACATGGTGAAACCCCCGTCTCTACTAAAAATACAAAAAAATTACCTGGGTGTGGTGGCACATGCCTATAGTCCCAGCTACTCGGGAGGCTGAGGCAGAATTGCTTGAACCCAGGAGGTGAAGATTGCAGTGAGCCAAGATCGTGCCACTGCACTACAGCCTAGGCGACAGTGTGAGACTCTCAAAAAAAAAAAAAAGTATATTTTGGGGTAGCACATTCTGGTCTCTTACAGTGTTGTTTTGGGGTGGTATGTCCTCAGCCCCAACAGCATCATAAAGGTCTCTAAGGGAGTATAATTTCTTCAAATGGTGCCTGGCACAGGTGGATGCCTTACCAGGGCTTGCCTTGTCATGGCGTTATCCTCACCACAACTCAGGGAGGAGACTGAGGCCTCCAGGAGCTGCACAGCTGGAGCGTATCGTGGGGGGCACAGGCTGGGGATGAGGACATCCTGGTTCCACCTGCTGTCTGGCTGTGTGGCCTTAGGGTGGTGGCTTCGCCTCTCTTCACACCTCAGTTTCTTCACCAGCGAAGTAACTGTTTGCTATATGTGGTGGGCCCTCGAGGCCAGTGGAGGGATGGACAGACAAGACAAGTCAGCTACAGCGCCAGGACAGGGCCACTGAGGACCAAGGGAGGGGACTATGGGACTTCAGTAGGGAGGGAGTGCTGCTGGAGGAAAAGTCAGGGTAAAACCCGTTCCTAGACAACTGCCCGCAGCCTCCCTGCTCCCCCACGGCCAATCCCAGGCACACCCCAAGCGGCCGCACCCATCAGGGCAAACAGGCCGCTGTGCTTGCTGGGGCTGCCACAGAAGCACCCACCTGGCCCTCCCTGCCCATGCCCACCCTCCCTGTCCCCTTAGGCCCTGAACAAACAGTGTGTTTCTGACCCAGCAGCCCCTGCGGAGGGCCAGGTTGTTCTGTACTGGCTTCTGCATGGCTGGGCTCCTGGTGTCAGGTGACAGCCGCCACACTGGGAGGGCCAGGTTGCTGCCACTGCCAGGAATCTGAGCTGGCCACACCCAGCCAGTATCGGGCAGAGCGGCCCAGCTAGGCGGGCGTGCCCCCCCAGCCCGCCCTGTGCAGCTTCTAAGGACCTGGTTCCTGGCATTCCCTCCTTCCCACCCCCTGGGGAGTGCCAGGGACTCCTCCGTTCTAGCCCTCAGGCAGGGTCCTCCCTGGCTGCGGGGAGGATGCAGGCCCCACTGTCTCTGACAAACAGCCTTTGCTCACTCCCTCTCCTTCCGGGACCTGGACAGGGCCTTCTCTCCCACTCTAGGCTAATGTTGCAGTCTGGCAGCTTCTGCAAATCTTTGCTCTCCTTTCCCAACCCCCTGTCAAAGGAGTTCATTGTTCTCTCCTCCCTTGGCAGAGGTCACCTGAGCCAGGTATCAGATGTGGGCGGAGCCAGGTAGGCTGGATGCTGCGCTCAGGAGGCCTCAGTGGCTGCCAGGCTTTGGTCAGCCTCCTAGTTTGAATCCGAGGAGAGATAGCTGGGGTCTTAGAATAGCTAGGAGGGCTGGTCTTGGAATTCCCTGACCTCCTAGGGGCTGTGCCCCATCCCACCCTGTGTCCTGAGTGGAGCCATGATTCAGGGTTGCTGTGTGTGCCTTTGTAGGAACACAGCCCTGGGGTTGAGCCCAACCTTCTGTGCTCAGGTGGGTGCCTCCTTTCAGGGAGGCCATAGGCACTCCCTCTAACAGGGACCTGGAATTGTTCCTGAACCCTTAACAAGGGGGAGTCACCACCCATGTGATTTAGACCTTGTTCACCAGCAGGGAAGCCGAGCCTTACAAGGCTGGTAGGAGTTGGGGGTGGGAGAGTAAGGGAGTGGGAAGGGCACCAAAGTAAGGGGCAGGCCAGGCGCAGTGGCTCACACCTGTAGTCCCAGCACTTTGAAAGGCCGAGGCAGATGAATCACTTGAGACCAGGAGTTCGAGACCAGCCTGGCCAACATCGTGACACCTCTTCTCTACAAAAAATACAAAAATCAGCCAGGTATGGTGGCACATGCCTGTAATTCCAGCTACTTGGGAAACTGAGGTGTATCAGTTGAGCCTGGGAGGCGGAGGTTACAGTGAGCTGAGATCACACCACTGCACTCCAGCCTGGGCAACAGAGTGAGATCCTATCTCAAACACACACTCCAGCCTCGGCAACAGAGTGAGACCCTGTCTCAAACACGCACACGCATGCGCGCGCACACACACACACACACACACACAAAGTTGGGGGCAACTGGGGCACAGCCAGAGGTACCCATGGTTCTTTCCCTGACTGGTTCCCTCAGGACATTGGGCCCTGGGTTTCTAGCTCCTCCCTGTCCCTTCATCAGCTGCTCTTAGTCCTGTTCCCAAATCTCAGTCCCCTCCCTGTTTCCAACAAGATCCCTTTGGTTTCTCATAACTAACCTAGGGCTCCCATGCCTCTCTGCCCAGCCCGAGTCCCTGTCCTCATAGGACTGCCCAGACCCCTGTCAAAAGAGTTCCTTATTCTGTCCTCCCTTGGCAGAGGTCATCTGAGCCAGGTGTCATCTATGGGCGGGGCCAGGTAGGCTGGATGCTGCCTTTTGAAGCAGTGCTGCCTCCCCTTCCTGACCTGGGGAGTCCCTGGGGAGCCATGCCATTTACAGGTGAACTAACTCTCTTGGCCCTGCCCAGGCAGAGTCCCTGTGAAGGTCACTGCCTTTATTTCGGTTTTGGGGGAGCCCTGGTCCCTCCAGAGTTGCCAACTTGGAGAAGTGTCCAAGGGGATACCATGGAACGATCTGAGGCTTGGAAGGAAGCAGAGGCCTGCGTGTGCTGTGGGGTGGCTGAGCCTTCCGGCCGCACCAGGTAGCCTTGGGTCCATCATGTCCAATCCGAGGACAGCCCTGCCAAGCGCAGTCACCAGTACCATCCCGTTTATTACCTGGGAAACAAAGCTTAGGGAGGCCCAGCGGCTCACCCACTACCAGATGCCTCGTACATGGCAGGAAGGGATCCAAAGCTCAGTGGGTCTGACAGCCGCTGTTCTAAATCAGCCTTTGCAAAAGAAAGTGGGGATGGGAGGGAAGGGTGGCCACAGTATCTCCAAGGCTAGAAGGGAACGAGGAATGAATGTGGGTGGTTGAAGGATGGGCCCATCCTCTTTGTCTTCCTCTGGGTTAGAGGAAAGATATGGAGCCAAAGCAGGAGAGACTCAGGTGAAATGTTAGAACTGCCCACGGCATGTGGCCTGAGAGCCCAGCAAAAAGTTGCAGGCTGTTTTCTCTGTGGCCTGACTTTCCTGCTGATGTGCAGAATTATTGAGGCCAGTAGGAATATAATATGAGCCACGTATGTAATTTAAAGTTTTCTAGAAGCTGCATTATAAAATTATTTAAACACGTGAAATTAATTTTAATTATATATTCTGGCCGGGTGCTGTGGCTCACGCCTGTAATCCCAGCACTTTGGGAGGCCAAGGCAGGTGGATTACTTTAAGTCAGGAGTTTGAGATCAGCCTGGCCAACGTGATGAAGCCCCATCTCTACTAAAAATACAAACATTAGCCGGGTGTGATGGTGCGTGCCTGTAGTCCCAGCCACTTGGGAGGCTGAGGCAGGAGAGTTGCTTGAACCGGGAGGTGGAACTGTGCTGAGATCTCACCACTGCATTCCAACTGGGTGACAGAGTGAGACTCTATCTTAAAAATATTATAGAAGCTGCATTATAAAAGTATTTAAACAAGTGAAATTAATTTTAAACATATATTCTGACTGGGCCTGGTAGCTCATGCCTATAATCCCAGCACTCTGGGAAGCTGAGGCTGGCAGATCACTTGAGGCCAGGAGTTTGAGACCAGCCTGGGCAACATGGTGAAACCCCGTCTCTACTGAAAATACAAAAATTAGCTGGGCATGGTGGCGTGTGCCTGTAATCCAGCTTCTCTGGAAACCGAGGCAGGAGCATCACTTGAACTGGGGAGGCGGAGGTTGCAGTGAGCCGAGATCGTGCCACTGCACTCCAGTCTGGGTGACGGGCGCAACCCTTTCTCAGAAATCATCATCATCATCATAATCATATATTCCCTTTAATCCAACATATGCGAACTATTTTGACATGTAGCTAATTTAAATGACTGGTGATAGTTTTTCAGTTTGTTTTTTCGAATGCTGAATCTGTGAAATCCAGCTGTATTTCACAGTTATAGTACATCTCAATTCAGACATCACATCTTTTTGGGAAGTACTAGATCTGTATTTGGAAATTGGATGATTCACAGTAGAAGAAGGGGATTTGAAGCATGGTCTGCCCAAGTCCAGCCCCTGTTCTTCTAGAACCCAAGTTGTTCCGGATATACTTGAAGAGTTTCCAGGAACTGAATTGATCCTCCTTGGTGACATGAGCCACACGGAAAGTGCTTGGTGGCTACCTGGGGCTCATGGCTACCATTCCGTGCAGCCTGGGGCGTGGGGCCTGGTGCTCCTGGCCAGGTCAGCGAGCTCCTGTGGGGCATTTCCGTCAGAGTCCTCCAAATTCCAGAGGCTGTTCCTTGAGCTGCCTCTGCTGCTGGGAAAGTGCTACTGTCCCAGGGGGACGCTCTGGCTGCAGATCCTGAGGCCCCAGCAACCTGGGGCTGGCTGAGGTCTGGCGGGGCCCTTGGGGGAGTTTGTCCTTCACGTCCTATCCTCCTCTACTCCCCTTTTCCTGGGAAATGTGTTTACATTCCAGACACTCAGCTAACTCTACCCAGGGCTTCTCCAGGCTCTGCATTTTTCGCATAGCTGAACAGGGACCTGGGCTGGCCTGGGGGCTGCTGCTGGGCCCCATCTGTCTCCCCCTGGCTATCCCATTCAGGTATGACCATTTGCAGGGCAGATGTGTTCCTGGCAAAGAGCCAGGCCCGAGGCACCCCCCCCCCCAATCTTTTTATCCCCAGGCATACCTCCAAATAGACACTTGGAGCTCTCCTCCCTGTCTGACCTCAGCATGGGATTCCTTCTGAGAGCCATCGGACTAGACTAACTGATGGGGGAGGCAGGTAGCAATTGAGTCCACTAAGCTATCATTGCCAGATCTCACCAGGGACTTCTTCCTTTCTGCTGCTTTGAGGCCTGGCGGGGCTGCAAAGTAGGAGAGCGTGGGGCCTAAGGAGGCTGCCTCCTTGTTGGGGCCTTTTTCTGCGGGACATAGTCTCTGTGGTTGTTTTTTGTTTTAAGTCTTTAAAGCAACCAGCTGACATGGCATTACTCTGTGCTGTTCTCACCCAGCTCTGCAGAGCCAGTATCCCCTGGGGTGGGAGGTGGGGGTCAGATTGGGATAACTGATTAAGAAACTGAACCGAAAACCTTCCTGAAGATGGTTTATCACTCTAAATTTGTAGCGTTTATGTTCATACCTTTCTTAACCCACAATTCTATCCCTGGGACATCTGCCCTAGGAAATACTCAAGTGTTGTAGACAAAGATAGGAGTCCAAGAATGCCATCAACGTGGTTGTCAGTTGCAAACCCTCTAGCAACCAAGTAAATGCTCAGCAATGAAGCCCTGGTGAGTTAGGGCATCTCCAGGTAAAGAACATTCTTTTGCTGTTTTTGAAGTTATTTTAGGCCAGTGTGGTGGCTCATGCCTGTAATCCCATCACTTTGGGAGGCTGAGGTGGGCAGATCACCTGAGGTCAGGAGTTTGAGACCAGCCTGTCTGACATGGTGAAACCCTGTCTCTACTAAAAATACAAAAATTAGCTGGGTGTCGTGGTGGGCGCCTGTAATCCTAGCTATTAGGGAGGCTGACGCAGGAGAATTGCTTGAACCTGGGAGGCAGAGTTTGCAGTGAGCCAGGATCGCACCATTGCACTCCAGGCTGGGCGACAAGAACGAAACTCGGACTCCAAACAAAACAAAAAGTCATTTTAGGCAGGTTGCAGTGACTCACGCCTATAATCCCAGCACTTTGGAAGGCCAAGGCAGGAGGATTGCTTGAGTCCAGGAGGTCAAGTCCAGGCTGGGCAACATGACGAGTTCCTGTCTCTACAAAAAATGAAAAAGTAGCCGGGCGTGGTAGTGTGTGCCTGTAGTTCCAGCTACCTGGGAGGTTGAGGTGGGAGGATCGTTTGAGCCTGGGAGGCCGAGACTACAGTGAGCCAAAATCACTCCACAGCACTCAACCAGGGGGACAGAGTGGGACCCTGTCTCAAAAAATATATACAAATTAATTAAAATTTTTTTAAAAGTCATTTTCTTTTTTTTTTTTTTTTTTTTAAAAAGATGGGGTTTCATCATATTGGTCAGGCTGGTCTTGAACTCCTGACCTCAGGTGATCCACCCATCTCAGCCTCCCATAGTGCTGGGATTACAGGCGTGAGCCACCGCACCCGGCAAAAGTCATTTTCAAGCTTTTGACAACCTGGGCTAGCTGGAAGTAGGAAACCAGGCTACAAGGCTATACCTATACATGATCTTGTGTGCGTATATCCATATGGCATGATCCCAATTATATCTTTTTAAATATAGACACGTGCAAACATTCACAAGCGCAGAAGACTCAAAGGACGTATGCTGAGGTGTTAGCAAGGGTTACTTCTGGTTGAGGGAGTCTGGGTAATTTTTGTTCTTAAACATCTTTATACCTCCCAAGTTCTTCACAATGTGTGTGTATTACTTCTGTTATAAGAAATGAAAAAACATGTATCTGCAATGACGCTACAGGAATTCCCTTTCTGGGAAGATGGTTGAAATGTGGTAGCAGTGAGAGCCTGTGAGATGCAGCTGACTGGGGCCTGGAGGGACCTGGAGGAGCCCGGAGCCAGGCAGGGCCTCTGTGGTATTCTGAGTACTCTAGGCCCCTGGGTGGGCCCGGAGCTGCGGTGCCACCAGGCTTTTCCCCCCAGGGACCGGTGTCTCACTGTGCCAGACTCCCCCTACTTTCCGCTTCCCATCAGGCCCCCATGCCACTGAGGAGGGCGGGGTCCGTCACGCAGGGCGCATGCGGTGGAGGCACCGAGTCAGTGCCTGGAGACCATCAGGAGGCTGGCGTGGTGTTGGGGAGGATGAGCTTGCAGGGGTGGCCATGAGGCCAAGGGCAGAGTCACAAAGGGCCTGGAGGTGGGGCCTGGTAAATTTGGGTTAGGCGTCAACACTCAGGTGTCTGGGAGGAACCTGAAAGGTACAGAATCCCTGCTTCCTGCTGGGGTGGTCTCATGCTGCAGCTCCCCCAGCCATGGTGGTGTGAAGGGGACAGGTCTACAGGCTCACGCCACGTGATTCTCGTTGCAGACGGTGGAGCATGGCTTCCCACACCAGCCCAGCGCCCTCGGCTACAGCCCGTCCCTGCGCATCCTGGCCATCGGCACCCGTTCTGGAGCCATCAAGCTGTATCCTCCGTCCCCTCACTCCCACCTGGGCAGGGCCTTGTGGTGGATGAGATTTGGGGAAGGACATCTTTTCCCTCCTTGCCCAGGGCTGCTGGGATAAAATGAGGGACTTTCCTGAATTTCCAGCTTTGGACATGATTTTATTCCAAAGTGAGGAAGGCATGGTTTATGGCAGGACGGGGACCTGGGCATGGTGGGATGTGACCCTGTCCTTTGCAGGAGGACAGTGAGGTTGAAACTGACCGAGGAGGTACAGGTTTATTTCATCCCCTGTGTCCTTTCAGGACCGTTCATGTGGTCTCCTCGCTGTACTCGGTTCCCCCTTCTCACCTGTTGCTGGAAGTTTCAGGACTCCCTGGGCAGGGGGCAAGGCCACTGGGGGGATCAGGGACATGTTTTGCAGGGGCTGTGTTGGGGGATCCAGGGGGAAGGGCCTGATGCCGGTCTCAGCCATTGCTCAGTAAATGAGTGGCTGGCTGGTGGATCAGTAGCAAGGCCTGGCCCTTCTGTGCCCCTGCCTCCCTCAGCTCCCCATCTCCCCACCAGAAAAGCAAGTTACAGGGACCCGTCTCGTCACTGGGGATGTTTGTAATTAAAAAAAAATTTTTTCAGCACTTTGGGAGGGTGAATCACTTAAAGTTAGGAGTTCAAGACCAGCCTGGTCAACGTGGTGAAACCCCATCTCTATTAAAAATACAAAAAAGATAGCAAGGCATGGTGGCACATGCCTGTAATCCCAGCTACTTGGGAGGCTGAGATGGGAGAATCATTTGAACCTGGGAGGCAGAGGGAGGCAGAGGTTGCAGTGAGCCAAGATCGCGCCACTGCGCTCCAGCCTGAGCAACAGAGCAAGACTCCGTATCAAAAAAAAAAATTTTTTTTTGTAGAGACAGGGTCTTGTCATCTTGCCCAGCTGGGTCATGAACTCCTGGGCTCAAGCAACCCTCTGGGCTTGGCCTCTGAAAATGCTAGGGTTACAGGCCACTCTACTCCCAGCTGCAGTTTTGTTTTTTAACCTTCTTCCCCAATAAGAATCAGAGGTGGACTGGCCCCAGGGCCCTGGCCACAAGCAGAGACGGGGCTCAGGTAGCCACCTTCCAAATTCCATCCCTACCCCCACAGGCAGCAGAGAGTGGAAAGGGCTCTGCCTGGCAAGGACAGCCTTCCCCGGCCCGAGGCTGGACATCGTCCAGTTGGGTCATCTTTTTATCCAACGCACTGTTCTGGCTGACTGGGGGCTCCCAGTGTTTTCAGAGATGAAAAACCAGATCAGGTTGGGCACCCTGCCAATCTCATCTGTGCTCCCAGGGCAGGGCCCAGAAGGAGTTGAGAGACAGGAGACCACCTCCATTAGCTTGACTGGCACCTGCAGCGGAGCCCAACCTCCCTCTTCCCCTCTGCCCAGTGTCGGGGAGGGGTACAAAGTGCTGGAGTTCCAGGCTGGGCTGATGTACACAGGGGCCCAGGGCCTTGCTGCTGGCTCAGCCTTCCCTTGGCTGGTTAATCATTGCCAGGCCACAGCCAGACTCTGGTTACCAAACCCTGGTGCTGAGACTCATGGGCGGAGGCTGTTGGGGATGGGCCCGCGGGTGCTGTGTGTTCTCACAGGTGCCACCAAGCCACAGCCGACATGTCTCTTACAGCTCAGGTTCAGGGTGGCAGCCCGACAGTTGCCATGGTAGGGCTTCATCTTTTTTTTTTTTTTTTTTTTTTTTGAGACAGAGTCTCACTCTGTCACCCAAGCTAGAGTGCAGTGGCACGATCTCAGCTCACTGCAACCTCCACCTCCGGGGTTTAAGTGATTCTCCTGCCTTAGCCTCCCATGCAGCTGGGACTACAGGTGCTTGCCACCACGCCTGGTTTTTTTGTGTTTTTAGTAGAGATGGGGTTTCACCCTATTAGCCAGGATGATCTCGATCTCCTGACCTCGTGATCCGCCCACCTCAGCCTCCCAAAGTATCGGGATTACAAGCGTGAGTCATCGCGCCCAGCTGGGCCTCACCTTTCTGTGGAGTTGCTCCCATTGGCCTGACTGGGAAAAATCTCCCAGGGGTCAGGTCACTAGCCTGGTGCCCTGGGGCCAGGGCTGCTGTGTCTCTTCCCCACCCTAGGCCCCATGCATGAATCTTGCTGCCTGCAGGGAGGGCAGCCCCTCTCTGTGTTTGCACTCCTTGCACATAGGCCCCGAGGGCCTGGTACTCGAGGTGGGCAGGGGATGGTGTCTGGCCTCCCAGAGCTTTCCTGAGCCTACTCCTAGCTACGGAGCCCCGGGCGTGGAGTTCATGGGACTGCACCGGGAGAACAATGCGGTGACGCAGATCCACCTCCTGCCCGGCCAGGTGAGGGGCCTGGGGTGGGACAGGAAGCCACCTCCATGCCCTCCTTGCCCTCACTGCTTCCAGCAGGGCTGTTGTGGAGAAGCCAGCATTCATTGGCCCTGGGTTTGGTGCTTATGGGAAAACCTGGGGCCCCCTCCCTTTCCACAGTTGGGGCTCATGGGCTACCCCGGTAGTGGCCAGGGGTCTTTAAACAACCAGCCCAGGCTGGGCGGCCCCAGTATGTAAAGACCTTCCCTGGGTAGCAAGACCACATGCTCCCATCCCTGTTCCCTTGCTAGTGCCAGCTGGTCACCCTGCTGGATGACAACAGCCTGCACCTTTGGAGCCTGAAGGTCAAGGGTGGGGCGTCAGAGCTGCAGGAGGATGAGAGCTTCACATTGCGTGGCCCCCCAGGGTAAGGGCTCAATCCCCATCCCCTTCCACTCCCGGCCCAGCCTGACCTTTGCCCCACCTCTGGAGTCAACTCACCCTTTGCGGGTCTTGTTGTGCCCCTGGCCGTGCCTGGCATGCGTTTGAGCTGACGCATCGCCATGCTCAGGTGCTCTGAGTGGAGTGGGTGGGGCTGCAGCCCGCCTCCCCATCCGCACCCCAGGTCATGCTGGAGGGTCCCTGGTGTCTTTCCTGCCTCCTAGCCCAGGCTCTCTGCCATCGGTCTCCTGTCTTGGCAGAAAGTAACCAATGTTTGTCCTGGCCTGAAATGCTGTGAACCCCATTGAAAGACCTTATGGGCTTGTTTTCTGAGGAGTCAGGGGACCCCGTCCATAGGGTCTCCCCTCCCGGGCAGCGGTCAGCTCACAGGCAGCTGTTCTCGTCACAGGGCTGCCCCCAGTGCCACACAGATCACCGTGGTCCTGCCACACTCCTCCTGCGAACTGCTCTACCTGGGCACCGAGAGTGGCAACGTGTTTGTGGTACAGCTGCCAGCTTTCCGTGTGCTGGAGGACCGGACCATCAGCTCGGACGCAGTGCTGCAGCGGTGAGCCCAGAGCCCAGCTGTTGTTAGGAACCTCAGTCCCTTGAGTTAGGCATGGCTTCTCCCCTTGGTCCCCAGGAGTCTCTCAGGAGCTGTCATTTCTCTGCTGGGAATTCCATGGGGCTAGCAGGAGAGACTCTTGGCTTCCAACCTGAACCCCTACTGAGAATCTAACGCTTTATCATAAGTTAGCATCATATCACTAAAAAGGGGGATTTGGGGGTCCCTCATCTAAAGACCCCAAATGACTGTGTAATGTCACCGACTCAGTCCAGCGTCCTCTGCACTTATCATGGGCTTAAAGATCCCAGGGACTCCGCAGCAGGGAGTCGGACCCAAACCTCCCTACATTGCTGGGGCAGCTCCTGGTGCTGCCCTGAGCTGTGGGCACTTTGCCTAGGTTCCATTTGCTCGCAGGCTCCATGGCTAAAAAGCCTTGACCGCCCCAGGTGTGTGAGTCTGTGGAGATCATTTTGGAAGCTTTGCTCCTTGTTGATAGTACTACAATAGAGAAAGAGTCGGAGCAGGTTCAGGTGTGGAAGCGGGGGACGGGGGCCCAAAGAAAGAGAGGAGGCAGCGTCTGACAGGAGCATGTGGGGGCCAGGTCAGTCGTGGTGGAGTGATCTGTGGTTCCAAGGGGCAGGAGGAGGCCAGGGTGCTAGTCCCCTGGCCCTGCAGGACTTTGGACTGGGCCCAGGACACACTCCTGCAACCGGCTAGCGGGCTCTCCAGCTGTGGGTGGTGGAGATGAAGCAGGGCCTCTCTGCCTAGGGCAGGGCATTGCTGGGCTGGGAGGACTCCCACTTGCAGCTGTGTCCCTCCGAGTGCATACCTCTGCCTTTCCTGTTCAGCAGGGCAGGGCTGGGGCAGTGAGCCCAAGGTCAGAGCAGAACACTTTGCAGGATGACAGGTTGCACAGTGGGGTACAGCCTCTGGGCAGGATGGTAGGAGGACCTGTACCCCAGCAGATGGCCACACCAATACCCAGCTTCACCCTGTAGCTAGCTGGTAGGAGTCTAGTTGCAGGGCAGTGGGGAGGTCCAAGTGTCCTGAGAGCCCCTCCTGCCAGTTTGTTTATTTGTTTATTTATTGAGAGAGAGTTTCACTCTGTCCCATGCCAGAGTGCAGTGGCAGGATCTCCACTCACTGCAACCTTCACCTCCCCAGCTCAAGCAATTCTCCTGTCTCAGCCTCCTCAGTAGCTGGGATTACTGGTGCATGCCACCACACCCAGTTAATTTTTTTTTTTTTAGTAAAGATAGGATTTCACCATGTTGGCCAGGCAGGTCTTGAACTCCTGACCTCAGGTGATCCACCCACCTCAGCCTCTCAAAGTATTGGGGTTACAGGTGTGAGCCACCACGCCCAGTCCCTTTCGCCAGTTCTTGTCCACTTAATGACACTTGTCTGAGTTTTTAACGCATTAAATCCTTTAGTCGCACAACTCTGTCTCTGAGAAGTCTCTGTCCTAAAGATACAGGATAAGAATGATCTGCGCAGTGGGTCACAATCCCAGCACTTTGGGAGGCTGAGGTAGGAGGATCACTTGTGGTCAGGAGTTTGAGACCAGCCTGGCCAACATGGAGAAACCCCATCTCTACTAAAAATACAAAAAAAATTAGCTAGGCATGGTGGTAGGTACCTGTAATCTCAGCTACTAGAGAGGCTGAGGCAGGAGAATTGCTTGAACCCGGTAGGCAGTTTGCAGTGAGCTAGAATGTGCCACTGGACCCCAGCATGGGTGACAGAGTAAGACTCCGTCTCGAAAAAAAAAAAAGAGAGATTATTGTAGGGCTGTTTTTAATGGCAAAAAGTTGGAAGCTGACTAATTGTCTAATTTTCATCTGTGTAAGCATATTATTTGCTTTTTTTTTTTTTTGAGACAGAGTTTCGCTCTTGTTGCCCAGGCTGGAGTGCTGTGACACCATCTCGGTTCACTGCAACCTTCACCTCCTGGGCTCAAGCAATTCTCCTGCCTTAGCCTCCTGAGTAGCTGGGATTACAGGCATGTACCATCACACCGGCGAATTATGTATTTTTAGTAGAGAGGGGGTTTCTCCATGTTGGTCAGGCTGGTCTCGAACTCCCGACTTCAGGTGATCTGCCCGCCTCGGCCTCCCAAAGGGCTGAGATTACTAATCCCAGCCTTTGGGAGGCCAAAGTGGGAGGGTTGCTTGAGGCCAGGAATTCGAGACCAGCCTGAGCAACATAGCAAGACTCCATCTCCCCCAACAAAAAATAAAAATTAATTGGGCAAAGTGGCACTCACCTGTGGTCTCATCTACTTGGGAGGTGAGAAGATCACTTGAGCCCAGGAGTTGGAGGCAGTGAGCCATGATCAGGCCATTACCCTCCAGCTTGGGTGACAGAATGAGAGCCTGTCTCTAAAAAAAATTTAAAAATTAGGCCGGGTAAGGTGGCTCACACCTGTAATCCCAGCACTTTGGGAGGCAGAGGCGGGTGGATCATGAAATCAGGTGTTTGAGACGAGCCTGACCAATATGGTGAAACTCCATCTCCACTAAAAATTAGCGGGGCGTGATGGCACATGCTTGTAGTCTCAGCTACTTGGGAGGCTGAGGCAGGAGAATCTCTTGAACCCAGGAGGCGGAGGTTGCAGTGAGCCGAGACCGTGCCACTGCACTCAAGCCTGGGTGACAGAGTGAGACTCTGTCTCAAAAAAAAAAAAAAAAAAAATTAGCCAGGCGTGGTGGCGTGCACCTGTAATCCCAGCTACTCAGAAGGCTGAGGCAGGAGAATCGCTTGAGCCCGGGAGGTGGATGTTGTAGTGAGCCGCGATTGCACCACTGCACTCCAGCCTGGGGGACAGAGCGAGACTCTGTCTCAAAGAAAAAAAATTAAAAATTAAATACAGCTTTACCGATCAGGTTAAAGTCCCCTTCAACTCTCACTCTCAATTCAAATTCTAATGTTATTGAGGTCAGTGCCAGTAGTGGATGTGCCGGGTATAGATAATGCGGAGAGCTTGAGTTTAGCGTGGCTTGGGTCCAGGCTGGGTCCACTTCCCACTCCACATCCTTGCTGTTGGCTGTTGGTCCCGTGCCTGCTGCCTTGTGGTTTTTTGTTAGCTGCAACACCTCCAGCCCTCACGTCAGCATTCCAGGCCTGGAGACGGGGAAGGGGTCAGCGTTCCAGGGCCAGGCCAACTCGTATAGTGTTTTGTTTGATGGCCCTAAAAAGTTTGCTTCTTATGAAATATCCCCTTTTGCAAAAATGCACTGAATATGAATGTACAGTTTAACGGATTCTTGTAGAGCATCCTTGCAGCCATCCCCTGGGCATAGAAATAGAACGTTGACGCCGGACGCCTTTTTAGTCAAGGCTCCCTCCGGCCCCCACGTTGACTTTTCTGGAAGTCACTGCCTTGCCTTGCCTTAGAGTTGTACCGCCTGTGTTTACATGATGGGGGTTGTTTCCATGTCGCTGTCTTGTTCTACATGCTGCTACTCTTCTCTTGGTGACATGTCCTAGCCATCTTTCTTTTTTCTTTTTTGAGACAGAGTCTCTGTCTGTCACCCAAGCTGGAGTGCAGTGGCATGATCTCGGCTCACTGCAACCTCCACCTCCCACGTTCAAGCGATTCTCCTGCCTCAGCCTCCTGAGTACCTGAGCTTACAGGCACTTGCCACCACACCCAGCTAAATTTTTTTATTTTTAGTAGAGACAGGGTTTCACCATGTTGGCCAGGCTGGTCTCAAACTCCTGACCTCAAGTGATCCACCCACCTCGGGCTCCCAAAGTGCTGGGATTATAGGTGTGAGCCACTGCACCTGGCCATCCACCTCGCCCAGCCCCTAGCCATCTTTCCATGCCAGCACGTGGAGCAGCCACCTTTGCGTGGGGAACCCCTTGGCTATGCCATGCTGGGGCCATACCCCCTGGCAGTGGCATCAGAGGCTCATAGCACTCCCCTCACCCAGGTTGCCAGAGGAGGCCCGCCACCGGCGGGTGTTTGAGATGGTGGAGGCGCTGCAGGAGCACCCTCGAGATCCCAACCAGATCCTGATCGGCTACAGCCGAGGCCTTGTTGTTATCTGGGACCTGCAGGGCAGCCGCGTGCTCTACCACTTCCTCAGCAGCCAGGTAGGCAGTGCCCGGGACATGGCAGGCACCATGTTGCTCTCCTGGGCCCCACATGGCACGTACATGCTCTGTGCAGAGGCATGGGGTGCAGGTGATGGGAATCCTGCCTGGGTCCCAGCCTGCTGCCCTCTCTCCCTCTCCTCCTCCATAGCAACTGGAGAACATCTGCTGGCAGCGGGATGGCCGCCTGCTGGTCAGCTGCCACTCCGATGGCAGCTACTGCCAGTGGCTCGTGTCCAGCGACACCCAGAAACCAGAGCCCCTCCGCAGCCTCGTGCCTTATGGTCAGTGTTTCACCCGCCAGGCAGGGCCCATCCCCAGTGCCCCCTGGATTCAGGTGCAGGATGCTCAACTCAAGGAAACTCTGGGGCCAGAAGGGGAAAGGCTTTGTCCAATGCCGCACGGCAGGGTTCCTGTCACCCAGTTTCTTGTGGAACTTCTTACAGCAAGAGTCCCAAGCAGGTCTACCATGTGGGTGTGGGCATGAACTTGAGGGATCTGTGCCCGTGGGGACTGATGCTTGTCTGAGAGCTGGAGGATCTGCTCAAGCCAATTCCTTTCCTTGCAGGTCCCTTTCCTTGCAAAGCTATTACCAAAATCCTCTGGCTGACCAGCAGGCAGGGGTAGGTATCCGTGCTGGTCCTTTTCCCTCTCCAGAGCCTTCCTGGAGAGCTGGAAAAGGCTGGAAAGGTCACTTAGGCCTCTGCTTGGGAAGACAGTGCCTAGTGAATACTCTCAGGTCCCATGTTGGGGTCTTGGACGCCAGGGAGGGTAGAGCGGGTAGACGCTGTTCATGCCTCTCAGCGGCCCAGTTCCTGCCAAGTTCATTCCCACTCCTTCCTTCCACCCTCCCAGAGAGACGGTGTTGAGCTGCAGGTCTCAACCCCCCTTTACTGGCAGCCCTGTTTCTTGAAAATCACTCTGGGTAATGTTTAAACGGAATTGGGGGGAGTACCCAGCTTGAGGCAGGAGTGGCTGCTGAGACTCAGAACCCCCAGCCTGGATACTCCCACCTTGCCCCCAAGTTCTCCTGGGCTGTTGCAGGTGGAAGGAGATGGGGTCCACCTCCATCTGTTCCTGGGGATCTTGACTGAGTGATCTCTTTGACCGCCAGCTTGTGGCTTTGAGGCCGTGCTGGGAGCCCCAGCCCACCCCTGCTCCTCTGTGTCTGCCAGGTTGCCCTTCATCATCTTCCAGGGCGGCATGCCTCGGGCCAGCTACGGGGACCGCCACTGCATCTCGGTGGTCCACGACGGCCAGCAGACGGCTTTTGACTTCACCTCCCGGGTCATCGACTTCACTGTCCTCACAGAGGCAGACCCCGCAGCCGGTAGGAGAGCTTCGGGAGTGGGTGCCCAGGGTTAGGTGTGGGAGGCGTGGAGCAGGTCCATCAGTAAAGAAAGGGCCAGATGCAGTGGCTCCTGCCTGTAATCCCAGCACTTTGGGAGGCCAAGGTGGGAGGATCGCTTGAGCCCAGTCGTTGAAGTCCAGCCTGGGCAACGTAGGGAGATCCCTGTCTCTACAAAAAAACAAAAAAAATTAGCCGGGTATTGTGGCACACACCTGTAGCCCCAGCTGCTTAGGAGGCTGAGATGGGAGGATCACTTGAGCCCAGGAGGTGGAGGTTGCAGTGAGCCAAGATCATGCCACTGCATTCAGCCTGGGCAACAGAGCCAGACTGTGTCTTAAAAAAAGAAAATGATGGGCTGTGCACAGGTGTTCCTAAGCCTGCCACTGTCCTAAGTCCCTTAGCCTCACTGCACTCTAAGGTGGCATGTCACCAAGGCCTGCAGCTCCTTTCTCTGCCTCGCTGCCACCCTCCCCAGCTGGAGACCCAGCCCGGCCATACCTCCTGCCTGCCCTGGGCTCTCTGCCCTTTCCAGACTGGAATGGAACTTAGCCCACAGGGGGCTGATCTGGACTGTTGGATTTAACACCCACCTGGCTGAGGCAAGAGGGTCCTGCCTTAGGGATGGCAAAGCCTGCCTTCTGGGCAGGGCAGAAAGTGGCTGTGCAGCCTCCTGGAACTCTAGCAGGACTGGCAGAGCCCTGAGTCAGCCTCGTAAATAGTGTGACAGGCAAGACCAGAAAGGGCTGATGTCGAAACCTGGAGAGGAGGCCTGCAGGAGCTCCAGGAGGGAGGGCCCTCTCCTAAGGACGCCAGCCTGAAAGGGCCTGAGGCCGAAAGGTGAGGGGGCGGGGCTGCTCAGGACACCTGCTTTGTGTTCTCAGGGCCTCTCCCCTGTTCAGGGGAACCCCAAACCTGCTTTTTCTTCTTTCTCAGCCTGTCTTCCCTCCTCACACCCTGGATGCTGAGAGCAGGGGCCCAGCTCCTCTCTTTCCACAGCACTTGGGCCACGCTGGCACAGAGTGGGGGCCTCCTGGGCTCTGGTGGCCACACTCCCTAGGCTGAGTTAACCTGATTCCCAGGGGAAAGGTCAGGAAGGGAGGGGAGAAACTTGCTGAGCTACAAATTCAAGACTGCTGGGCTTTCTAGGACAGGCCACCTTCCTGCAATTATCCCTCTGTGTCCCTAACTCCCCACAGGTCAGGAGATGGGTGCCTGATGAGGGGTGCTCCCCTCAGATGAGACGTGGGCACCCTTAGGCTCCCACATAGTGGTTCTGCCGTGCCAGGTTCTGACCCAGCTGTCCCTGGAAGGCTTTCCTGTTTAATGAGCAACTGCTACGTGCCACACCCTATTCTAGAAACAGATGAGGCCCCTGTTCCCATGAAACTTAGATCTGAGTTTGGGGACAGAGTGACCAGGTTGCCAAATAACGTCAGAGGTAAGAAAAAAGCCAGGCAGAGGACAGCAGCGCTGGTTTAGACAAGGGTTAGCAAGGCCTCCCTGATAAGGGGACATATTTGCATAGACACAGGAACAATCTGAGAGAGGGCTCGCCCTGTAGGGACCTGGGGTGCGGACTGAGCTGGGAGAGCTCTTGGCTTGCTCCATTGAGGTAGGGGTGGAGGAAGGGCAGAATGGCTGCGGAGATGGTGCCAGATGTGGCCAGCCCCGGATCGTATAGAGCTGTGGAAGCACGGTCAGGACTTAGGGTTTATTTTGAGGGAGATGAGGGCCCCCAGCAAGGGTGCCATGACCTAGCCTCTGCTCCAGAAGGATCTGTCTAGCTGCCACGTGAGGAACATGGAGTGGAGCAAAGACGAGAGCCCCGTGAGAGTCGAGGGAGAGCTGACCTTGGCTCAGGCTTCGGTGCAGGCCGTGGGGCTGGCAGGAGGTGACTGGGGTTACACTGTCTTTTCTGACATTCAGCATTGAGGGGCCAGGTCAAGGCTCATAGACTGTTTCTGCAAAGGGCCTGGTAGCTTTCTTCGCCGCAGCCACTCAGTCTAATGCCATTGCAGAGCAAATGTAGCCGCAGACAAGACAAGGGGTGGATCTGTGTTTCAGGACAACCGTATTGACAGGAATAGGCAGGAGGCCAGATTTGGCCCTCGGGCTGTAATTTCTTGGCCCCTTGTATAGGGAGAGGTGAGTGAAGGGAGGAGAGATCACTCAAGGATGATGTGAGGGTTTGCTGGGAGCATCAGGAATCCTGGAGAAGGCAGTGGCGAGAGGGTGCGGCAAGCTCAACTGGGTGGGAGTTAAGTTTGAGGACTTAATCTCTTCTCTGAACTCCAGACACATAAGGGAGATGCTGAATAGACAACTGGGGTTTATGGCTGTGGAGTTCAGAGAAGAGATGGAGAAGGTGTTCGTTTGGAGTCATCCATGCAGAGATATGTGAAGGCTACTCAGTGATTTTGAGGTTTAAAGAAAAAAATGTTAGAGAGACATGTGAAACCAGGGGCCTTGATGAGGCTTCCCAGATGGTGAGGAAGACAGAAGAGAAGCCACAGGAAGGCTGAGCCCGGGGCACCCTCCAGCCTTAGAGGCATGGCACTTGGTGGTGATCTGGCCAAGAACACCTGGGAGCAGCCAGTGGGCAGCATACCCCAGAGGAGCAGGGAGGACAAGCGCTTCAAAGACGCAGCGTCAGCCAGGCGTGGAGGCTCAGCTGTAATCCCAGCACTTTGGGAGGCCGAGGTGGGCAGATCACCTGAGGTCAGGAGTTCAAGACCAGCCTGGCCAACATGGTGAAACCCCATCTCTACTAAAAATACAAAATAAGCCAGGTGTGGTGGCACATGCCTGTAATCCCAGCTACTCAGGAGGCTGAGGCAGGATACTCGCTTGAACCCAGGAGGTGGAGGTTGCAGTGAGCCGAGATCGCCCCACTGCACTCCAGCCTGGGTGACAGAGCAAGACTCCATCTCACAAAAAGATTTAAAAAAAAAAAAAAAAAAAGGCTGGGTATGGTGGCTTATGCCTGTAATCCCAGCATTTTGGGAGGCCGAGATGGGCAGTTACTTGAGCCCAAGAGTTTGACACCAGCTTGAACAACATGGCAAAACCCCATCTCTACCAAAAATATAAAAATTAACCAGGTATAGTGGCTCACCTGTAATCTCAGCTACTCGGGAGGCTGAGGCAGGAGGATCACTTGAACCGGGAGGTGGAGATTGCAGTGAGCCGAGATCGCACCACTAAACTCCAGCCTGGGCAACAGAATGAGATCCTGTCTCAAAAAAAAAAAAAAAAAAGAGACAAAGAAAAGAAAGGAGGCCGGGCGTGGTGGCTCATGCCTGTAATCCCAGCACTTTGGGAGGCTAAGGTGGGTGGATCATGAGGTCAAGAGATCGAGAACCTCCTGGCTAATGTGGTGAAACCCCATCTCTACTAAAAATACCAAAAAAAAAAATTAGCTGGTCGTACTCCAGCCTGGGCGACAGAGCAAGACCCTGTCTCAAAAAAAAAAAAAAGAGAGAAATGATTTTATCATCCAGTGCACGTTTATTGAGTGCTAGCTGGAGCCAGGCCTGAGTGAGTTGAGGTGATTGAGTGCAGTAAGAAAATGCCACCCCAGCAGCTGGTGTGCTGGAGACCAAGCTTGCTGCTGCCTGTGGGGAGATGCTGGGCAGGCGCATCTGAGCAGGGAGCAGGCCCCGTGGAGGAGGAACCAGGGAAGAGGGTTGGCAGGCACAGCTCCATGCCTCTGGGATGCCTGTCCTGGTTGGGACCCTGCCTTCCAGCCAGGTATGCCCCCCCCTCAGGAGCCCTGTGCCAGGTAGCTCTCAGCCACTCTGCACACAGAGGCAGGGCTGCTGCCCACACCTGCTGCCCTCCTGGAGTGGAAAGGCTTTGCTCAAGCAGCCAAGAACAGGGCTTTCTGGATCTGCAGATGCCCTGGCTTCCACCCTGGAGCTTCTGATTCCACAGGGCTGGGCTGCTTCCCCCTGGCCCCAGCCCCTGATCCTTGGCCTGTACCCCAGCCTTTGATGACCCCTACGTGCTGGTGGTGCTGGCTGAGGAGGAGCTGGTGGTGATTGACCTGCAGACAGCAGGCTGGCCACCGGTCCAGCTGCCCTACCTGGCTTCCCTGCACTGTTCCGCCATCACCTGCTCCCACCACGTCTCCAACATCCCCCTGAAGCTGTGGGAGGGGATCATCGCCGCTGGCAGCCGGCAGAACTCACACTTCTCCACCATGGTAGGTCTGACCCCGGCCCCAGCCCCACCCCCACCCCAGGCCAAACTCTCCCGTGGACTTGGTCTCTTCCTCTAGGAGTGGCCGATTGACGGTGGCACCAGCCTGACCCCAGCCCCACCCCAGAGAGACCTGCTGCTCACAGGGTAGGGAACTTTGATGCCTTCCTCTTCCCAGCAGAATATGTGGGGTGGGAGCAGAGCCCTGAGGTGGACGAGCCAGCCCCTGGGTGCCCCGGCCGGCATCCCTCTCACACCCGGCAGGCGGGCTCTGCCCACAGGCATGAGGACGGCACGGTGAGGTTCTGGGATGCCTCGGGTGTCTGCTTGCGGCTGCTTTACAAACTCAGCACGGTGCACGTGTTCCTCACCGACACGGACCCCAACGAGAACCTCACTGCCCAGGGCGAGGATGAGTGGCCCCCACTCCGCAAGGTGAGGCCAGGAGCCCGGGAACGAGGAAGGGCGGAGACCAGCTGGGTCCTGCTCCCCGTGACCGCTCACAGGGCCCCTCTCCTTCACCAGGTGGGCTCCTTTGACCCCTACAGTGATGACCCCCGACTGGGCATCCAGAAGATCTTCCTCTGCAAGTACAGTGGCTACCTGGCTGTGGCAGGCACGGCAGGGCAGGTAGCAGGCTGGGCCGGGGAAGGGGACTCGGGGAGGAGTGATAGGTGACTGGGGACAGCAGGGACAGGAGCCAGCCACCTGCCTGACACATATTCTGTGTCCTGTGCTCTTCCAGTGGATGGAGGTGGCTTAGTCCTCTTGGCGGAGGTCCCTGGGATGGTTGTTTCTTCTGCAGAAATCAGAATTAAGGGCTGGGCCAGGTGCCGTGGCTCACGCCTGTGATCCCAGCACTTTGGGAGACCAAGGCAGGCGGATCACCTGAGGTCAGGAGTTTGAGACCAGCCTGGCCAACCTGGTGAAACCTCATTTCTACTAAAAATACAAAAGTTAGCCAGGCATGGTGGTTCGTGCCTATACTTGAACCTGGGAGGTGGAGGTTGCAGTGAGCCCAGATCGCAACACTGTGTTCCAGCCTGGGCAACAGAGCAAGACTCTGTCTCAAAAAAAAAAAAAAAAAAATTAAGGGCTGGGGTTGGACAGGGGCCTCTGACCCTACTTGAGCCCTGGGCCTTGGCCTGGGTCCCGGCTCCTCTGCTGTCCCCACTGGTAGCACCCTGCGGCCCTGCCGTCCCTTTGCTAAGGGTTTGCTGAGCTGCCTGCCACCCTGCCCAGGTGCTGGTGCTGGAGCTGAATGACGAGGCAGCGGAGCCGACTGTAGATCAGGTGGAGGCTGACCTGCTGCAGGGCCAGGAGGGCTACCGCTGGAAGGGGCACGAGCGCCTGGCAGCCCGCTCAGGGCCTGTGCACTTCGAGCCTGGCTTTCAGCCCTTCGTGTTGGTGCAGTGCCAGCCCCCAGCTGTGGTCACCTCCTTGGCCCTACACTCTGAGTGGCGGCTCGTGGCCTTCGGCACCAGCCATGGCTTTGGCCTCTTCGACCACCAGCAGCGGCGGCAGGTCTTTGTTAAGTGAGCAGGGCGCTGGGACCCGGGGCTGGGAGAGGGGCCCATGAGGACCCCCAGGACCTGGCCGCACTGACGGCTGCCACCTCCCCAAGATGCACACTGCACCCCAGTGACCAGCTGGCCTTAGAGGGCCCACTGTCCCGCGTCAAGTCCCTCAAGAAGTCCTTGCGCCAGTCATTCCGCCGGATGCGACGGAGCCGGGTATCCAGCCGGAAGCGGCCCCCCGCTGGCACCCCAGGAGAGGTGAGGCCCTCAGCAAGGCTGCAAGTGGCCATGCGCCCAGGTTCAGCTTAGAGCAGCCAGCAGGGGGGCCACGCAGCCCCTGCTCCCCAGGCTCGCGGGGCTACAAACAAGACTCAGGATCTAGGCCGTGTGAGTTTGCCACCATGTGTGACCTCAGACAGGTCCCACTGCTTCTCTGTGCCTCAGCTTCCCAAGCAGAAAGGCAGTAACTGTAACACTTACCCTAGAGGCAATCCCCTGTAAGCATTAGTGATTTTCTTTTTCTCTCTACAACATGCTGGGGGCCCAAGCAGGCTCCCCTGAGGGCACCTCCCACTAGGACAAGGGTCCCCTAGATGCAGGCCTGGCAGGTGCCTGGCATGGCTGTGGCCAGCCTTCCGATGCAAGGATCGGCATTGAGCAAAGCACTGTCCCTGGGGAGGGGAGGCCAGAGCTGACCCTCAGGCCGGCCACCCCCCAGCAGGCACAGGAGGGGAGCGCCAAGGCTGAGCGGCCAGGCCTGCAGAACATGGAGCTGGCGCCTGTGCAGCGCAAGATCGAGGCTCGCTCTGCAGAGGACTCCTTCACAGGCTTCGTGAGGACCCTGTACTTTGCTGACACCTACCTGAGGGACAGTGAGTGGCCAGCCTGCGGTTGGGGGATGGGGGGCAGCAGACACCTCCGGACCTGGGGGCATGTGGGGGCTGCTGCCTGCTTGGGTGGTGGGACCTAAGACGGTTTCCCCTTGTGAGCAGGGGCAGACTGCAGCCTCTGCCTGCCTCCTCCCCTCCCCTGCCTCCTCCCCTCCCCTGCCTGGGCCTTGGAGTCAGCTTGCTTTGGCTTCCTATCCAGGCTGTAGCATCCTTTAGAAGCAGGGCCTCAGACCCGTCACTCAGCCTTTCAGGGCCTCAGCTTGCCCCTCTGTAAAATGAGGGAATGATAGCTTCCTCCTAGAGTAGCTGTGACAATCAGGGATGGCAGAGCCTGCTGGTCCCCAGAGGGTGTGCCTTTCCCTGACGGGTTCTCCCCTGCTGTATCACAGCAAGGGCTGAGCAGACCCAGGATTAGGGTCCTTTATGTTGGGGCCTGTGTGGTTGTCGGAGAGCCTTCCAGCCGCTCCCAGGAGGGAACACCTGGGAATACGCCCTGGTTGCCCAGCTCCACCCGACTCCCACGCCAAGGGTCAGACACCCAAACGTGGCTTCTCGGCAGGCTCCCGCCACTGCCCCTCACTGTGGGCTGGCACCAACGGGGGCACCGTCTATGCCTTCTCCCTACGTGTACCCCCCGCTGAGCGGAGAATGGATGAGCCTGTGCGGGCAGAGCAGGGTGAGTGCTGGGCAGGGAGAGCAGAGGGTGCTCGGGGTACCTGGGCTGGGGCCAGGAGTGGCTCCAGCCCCACACCTCGCTCCTTCTCATAGCCAAGGAGATCCAGCTGATGCACCGCGCGCCGGTGGTAGGCATTCTGGTACTCGACGGACACAGCGTACCCCTTCCCGAGCCTCTAGAAGTGGCCCACGATCTGTCGAAGAGTCCAGACATGCAGGGAAGCCACCAGCTGCTTGTCGTGTCAGAGGAGCAGTTTAAGGTGCCACACAGGCAGCGGCAGGACTCCCTGGGACTCTCGGGACATACAGGAGGCTCGGACCTTGGGCTTGAATGATGGGACTCAGGCTTGTTTGCAGTTGGTGTCTGAGGGGCCGCAGAAGCACAGGAAATAAGGCAGGGAGGGCTTGTATGAGGACACTGAGGCAGGAGCTATGTCTGTGGAAGGGATAAAATCCAGACAGGGGCCCAGGCGCGGTGGCTTACACCTATAATCCCAACACTTTGGGAGGTCAGATCACAATGACAGAAGTTCGAGACTAGCCTGGCCAACATGGTGAAATCCTGTCTCTACCAAAAATACAAAAAAAATTAGCCCAGCATGGTGGTGGGCTCCTGTAATCCCAGCTACTTGTGAGGCTGAGGCAGGAGAATTGCTTGAACCCTGGAAGCAGAGGTTGCAGTGAGCTGAGATCATGCCATTGCACTCCAGCCTGGGCAACAGAGCAAGACTCTGTCTTGGAAAATAAAATCCAGACAGGAAATTCAGTGACCTCGGCATCCTCCCAGACTGTCTGTGCATCTGAGAGCACAGGACACCGGGAGGCATGGGGGAGGGCTGGGCCCAGCAGCAGCAGCAGCATGGGGCAGGAGAACTGTGGGTTGGCCGTGGGCATGAACGACCACCCTGTGCCCGCAGGTGTTCACACTGCCCAAAGTGAGTGCCAAGCTGAAGCTGAAGCTGACAGCCCTGGAGGGCTCGCGGGTGCGGCGAGTCAACGTGGCCCACTTCGGCAGCCGTCGAGCCGAGGACTACGGGGAGCACCACCTAGCGGTCCTCACCAACCTGGGCGACATCCAGGTGGTCTCGCTGCCCCATCTCAAGCCCCAGGTGCGCTACAGCTGCATCCGCCGGGAGGACGTCAGCGGCATCGCCTCCTGCGTCTTCACCAAATACGGCCAAGGTGTTCAAGCCAGGCTGGGCGGGGTGGGGGCCCGGGCACTGCAGGGGCAGGGCAGGAAGGTGGCCAGGGTTGTTGTGGCCACAGCCAGACTGGATGGCCTTAAGCGGAGGCCAGGCTGCTATCGCTGCCCCCACTCCCCAGGCTTCTACCTGATCTCACCCTCTGAGTTCGAGCGCTTCTCTCTCTCCACCAAGTGGCTGGTGGAGCCCAGGTGTCTGGTGGATTCAGCAGAAACCAAGAACCACCGCCCTGGTAACGGGGCAGGCCCCAAGAAGGCCCCGAGCCGAGCCAGGTGAGTGAAAGGGCTGGAAGCCTCTCCTGCCCCTCCCTGCCCTCTCTGAGATACCCTGAGCCTCCCAGTGCTGCCTGGCCGGAGGCACCTCCCCTCAGCTCAGCCCACCTTCCCAGGTCCGGGCTCTCAGTACCTCTTCGCGTGCCCCTCGCCTCCACGCAAGCTGGCAGTCCAGGGCTGGGCTCAGTTTGTCTCCCAGGCGCTCCTGCTCAGGGCAGGTCGTGCCAGTTGACTTTGTTCTTCATGCGACCGGGGCTTTTGGAGCCGGGCAGGGAGCCCAGGGGCCCTGATCCTCACTGTCTCTCCCCAGCAGGATCTCAGGAACCCGGAGTGATGGCGAAGGTAAGACAGACCTCCTGAGCCTGTGCACTCCTGGGCCACACCCAGGCCAGACCTGGGGCTGGACGGGAGGGAAAGGGTCCCAAGTGAGCAGGTAGTGTTCGGGCTGGGAGTAGAGACAGCATTCCTTCCAGCCCTATGCCCTGGGCTTCCAAATCCCGACCTCAGTGAGGAGAGAGCTGGGCCGAGGAGGGCCTAGGTGGGGGCTCCCTGACCCGCTTCTACCTTCCAGAGAAGCAGCCAGGCCTGGCGATGGAGTGCGCCCTGCTGAGTGATGAGAGTGAGTCGGGTGGGAGAGGGTGGGGCTGGCAGAAGGGGTGGGGAAAGGGGTCAGGGTCAGGGAGGCTGGGCAGGCCATTGCCCTGAGGCGGGGGCAGACCTATCCCGCACCCATGGTGAAAGGGGGCGGAAGGGCTGTGGCTGGCCGCCCGAGGGCCTCAGTGGGCCTCTGTTCCCACCCGGCCTGCAGGAGTCCTGAAGGAAATCCAGAGCACACTGGAGGGAGATCGCGGGTGAGGCACCGCCCAGGCTGGCTGGGGTGGGCCCGAGGCTCTGCGAGGGGCCCAGGGGAGCGCTAAGAGTGGAGGTCCCCTGAGGTCAGACTCCCCTGCCTTTGCCCCGCAGGAGCTGCGGCAATTGGTGTTCGCCTCGAGCGGCCGTGGAGTGCAGCCTCAGCCATGGCGGAGGTGGGGGCTCTGGGCTCCGGTGCAGCTGCGGGACGTGCTGGGAAGGGATGGGAGAAAGAACCCTGTCCCGCCTCCCCTGGGTCCCACAGGCCTGATATGTGCCCTGATAACCTGGAAAGCACCATATCTGGGCTCAGGGTGGGCGACTGGGGCACCCCATCCTGCCCAGGGTGATCCTGAGCTGTCCCTCCGTGTCCTTCAGCAGAGTGAGTAGCTGGGCGTCCAGGCTGCGCGATGAGCACACACTACTACTGATGGCCTTTCGGGGGTCCCTGCCCCAGCAGGAGAGGCCGGTGCACAGGGCCCCACCAGGGGCTGGGGGCACCCCGGCTTCCACTCTGCAGCTGCTCTGGGCCTCGGGAGAGGAGAGACCCCGATCCCTGGGGCTGCCCCTCCCGGCCTCTTCTGTCTGGGTCCTTTGGTCAATGTTGCACAGTTTTTATGGCTCCCATCCCTTTTTGTAGTGGGCTGGGTTTTAAGTTATAAATTTTAACTGCCTCTGGGTGAAAACGTTTTTAATAAACACCTATTACCTCTTCACTCACCTGGTCCACCTACTTTAATATTTCAATTGTGTAGAGATTTTCCATTTAAATGGAAAGTGGGAGCCAGTACCTTGTCTGTCCCCCAAGGCTCCGGCCCTGCCCTGGGCTGCGTCAGGAGAATTCACCTTGGAAGCCATGTGACTCAAACGGCGCTTAGTTGTGTCCGAGCTGGCTGTGCCTTCCTCTCTGGAACACATGGCAAGCACGAACCATCCTGAGTCTATCTGACTTGTATCCCTGGGGGTCTGGGTGACCCCTGGCTGGCCTTTCCCTACTGTGAGGAGGGGAAGGACACCCACGGTATCTCAGACCTGGTGGCTTCCTCCAGACAGCATGGAGGACTGTGGGGTGCTGCTGAAGATGAAGGGGGGGGTGGCACCCCAGGAGAAAGGCCTTCCCCCAGGGGAGGGGCTGGGTTATTCTGATTGATTGGACATGGGCTGGATCTTTATTCACTGCTCTTCATTGAGCACCTGCTGTATGGCCTGTGTATGGGGTACTTGGGGGTCTGAGACAACTGTGGCTCCTGCCACAGTTAGGGCTCGTGGTCCTCAGTGGGCACTGGTGAGAAACGTACCTGGGGGGGACCTGAGAGAGAACCAGGGATTGGCAGGGAGCGTGGTGGGCGGGCAGACTGTTCCAGAGAGAGGACAAGAGGGGTCAGCAGCACGCCAGGAACTCGCTCGCCCTGGGAGGCGGTGGAGAGCTGAAGGTGGCCGGCAGGCAGGGCCGAAAATGAGCCCAGACTACAGAGGCCCAGTGAGGGCCAGGTGCTGTTGTGTGTGTGACGAGTGACTGCTCTGCCTGAGAGGGGAAAGGGCCATCAAGAGGAGCTGGGCACCAGGCGTTCCATCTGGCCACGTGCAGCTTGAGATGGCCAGGTAACCACCCCTTGTGTCCCCTGGGGAGGGTGCAGAAGGACTTCTGCGATGACCAACTTGAGGACTATGAGGGATGTGGGGGAGCAGTTCCCCAAAGGGAGAGGAGTGCCGTGCTGGAAGAAGTAGGGAAGGGATGATGCCTGGCAGAGACCAGCCACAGGGGTGGGGGACACCTGCTGAGACACCTGTATTAGTCCCTTCACATACTGCTATAATGAACAAGAGGTAGCTGGGCGTGGTAGCTCATGCCTGTAATCTCAACACTTTGGGAGGTCAAGGCAGGCAGATCACCAGGTCAGGAGTTTGAGACCAGCCTGGCCAATATGGTGAAACCCTGTCTCTACTAAAAATACAAAAATCAATGGGCGTGGTGACTCACATCTGTAATCCCAGCACTTTGGGAGGCCTCAGTGAGAAGATCACCTGCGGTCAGGAGCTCGAGACCAGCCTGACCAATATGGTGAAACCCCATCTCTACTAAAAGTACAAAATTTAGCTGGGCTATGGCAGTGCGTGCCTGTGATCCCAGCTACTCAGGAGGCTGGTCAGGAGAATCACTTGAACCCGGGAGGTGTACGTTGCAGTGAGCTGAGATCATGCCACTGCACTCCAGCCTGGGCAACCGAGGGAGACCCTGTCTCAAAAAAAAAGGACATAATGGCGTTTGCCTGTAATCTCAGCACTTTGGGAAGCTGAGGCAGGCAGATCACAAGGTCAGGAGTTTGAGACCAGCCTGACCAACATGGTGAAACCCCGTCTCTACTAAAAATACAAAACTTAGCTGGGCATAATGTCATGCTCCTGTAGTCCCAGCTACTCAGGAGGCTGAGGCAGGAGAATCACTTCAACCCGGGAGGCAGAGGTTGCAGTGAGCTAAGATCGTGCCACTGCACTCCAGCCTGGGCAACAGAGTAAGACTCTGTCTCAAAAATAAATAAATAGGCCGGGTGCGGTGGCTCACGCCTGTGATCCTAGCACTTTGGGAGGCCGAGGTAGGTGGATCACCTGAGGTCAGAAGTTTAAGACCAGCCTGGCCATCATGGTGAAACCTCATCTTAAAAATAAATATATAAATAAATAAAAATAAAAAAGACCAGCCTGGTCAACATGGTGAAACCCTGCCTCTAGTAAAAATGCAACAGTTCGGCCGGGCGCGGTGGCTCACGCCTATAATCCCAGCAGTTTGGGAGGCCGAGGCGGGCGGATCACGAGGTCAAGAGATCGAGATCATCCTGGTCAACATGGTGAAACCCCGTCTCTACTGAAAATACAAAAATTAGCTGGGCATGGTGGCGCGTGCCTGTAGTCCCAGCCACTCGAGAGGCTGAGGCAGGAGAATTGCTTGAACCCGGGAGGCGGAGGTTGCGGTGAGCCAAGATCGTGCCATTGCACTCCAGCCTGGGTAACAAGAGCGAAACTCCGTCCCAAAAAAAAAAGAAAAAAAAAATGCAACAGTTTGGTTGGCCAGGCTTGGTGGTGCACTCCTATAATCCCAGCACTTTGGGAGGCCAAGGCAGGCGGGTCACTGGATGTCAGGAATTCAAGACCAGTCTGGCCAACATAGTGAGACTCCGTTTCCTCTAAAAATATAAAAATTAGCCGGGCATGGTGGCAGGTGCCTGTAACCCCAGCTACTCGGGAGGCTGAGGTGGGAGAATCACAAACCTGGGAGGTGGAGGTTGTGGTGAGCCAAGATCACACCACTGCACTCTAGGTTGGAAAACAGAGTGAGACTCCGTCTCAAAAATAAAAAAAAGATAATGGTGATAATGCAAGTACCAGTGAATCAGAAGAAAACGGCAGAACCTGCACTCCCATGGCACAGAGGAGCCTGGTGGCCACAGCACAGGTCTCGCTGTTGAGATTGAACAAGAAGTCCAAAACACACAGCCCTGAAAATATCAGGAAGACTCCGAACATGGACTTACTTGCATGCTCATTCAGGCTGAGCTTTGAGCTTTGCTGTAAGTATGCTGTGCTTTGAAGTATTAGCTAATGTTGGTTTGCGTATTTCAGTTTAAGAAAACATTCTCTTACTGGGAGTGTGAGATGAACAATTTTTATTGATGGGTGTGCACAAATGGAAGGACGTGGCATCTTCCTCTCTTGAAAGTGAACTGGAGGAGGCTGGGGTCCCCACAGCCACCCATGGACAAGACAATGGTGGTGGCGAAATAGAGGCATCAAGCGGTTGTCTTGACCAGGATGGCTGCCAGATGGGAGGAAGTGAGTGAGTGTGAGGGTTGCCCGTTGCCCCCAAGGGCTGGGGAGGTGAAAAGCAGGCAACTGGATTCATGGTCTGGAAATTTATTTATTTTATTTTTATTTATTGGTTTTTTAGAGACAGGGTCTCTATCACCTAGGCTGGAGTACAGTGGCATGATCATGGCTCACTGCAACCTTGACCTCCAAGGCTCAAGCAATCCTCCTGCCTCAGTTGTCCGAAATGATTACAGTCATAAGCCACCGAGCCTGGCCATGGAGATTGATTTATTTTAGAGACAGTCTTGCTCTGTTGCCTAGGCTGGAGTGCAGTGGTGTGATCACAGCTCACTGTAGCCTGGAACTCTTGGGTTGGAGCAAACCACCCCAGTAGCTGGACCCACAGGTGCATGCCACCAGGCCTAGATATATATATATTTTTTTCAAGAGAATCTCACTCTGTCACCCAGGCTGGAGAGCAGTGACATGATCTTGGTGCAATGCAACCTCCGCCTCCCAGATTCAAGCAATTCTCCTGCCTCAGCCTCCTGAGTAGCTGGGACTACAGGCACACACCACCATGCCTAGCTCATTTTTATATTTTTAGTAGACACGGTGTTTTACTCTGTTGGCCAGGCTGGTCTCAATCTCCTGACCTCGTGATCTGTCCGCCTCGGCCTCCCAAAGTGCTGTGATTACAGACATGAGCCACCACACCTGTCTTAATTTTTAATTTTTATTTTACCTTATTATTACTATTAGTTTTGAGATGGAGTCTTGCTCTGTAGCCCAGACTGGAGTGCAGTGGCACGATCTCAGCTCACTGTACCCTCCACCTCTTGGGTCCCAGTTCAAGCAATTCTCCTACCTCAGCCTCCCGAGTAGCTGGGATTATAGACACGTAACACTACGCCCAACTAACTTTGTATTTATAGTAAAGACGGGGTTTCACTATGTTGGGCAGGCTGGTCTTGAACTCCTGACCTCGTGATCCACCAGCCTCAGCCTCCCAAAGTGCTGGAATTATAGGCATGAGCCACCCTGCCTGGCCAATTTTTCGTTTTTAATTTTTTGTAGAGATAGGGACTCCCTATATTGCCCAGGCTGGTCTCAAATTCCTGGTCTCAAGCCTCCCAAAGTGTTGAGATCATAGGCACGAGCTGCCACACCCGACCAGTCTGGAGATTCAGATGTGAGGGTCTCGGGCATTCAAAGTGGTGGAGACCTGGTGTTCATTTAGCCTTTGAAGCCAGGCGGATCCAGCCCTTGAACACTGGCTTTCCCATGACTGGCTGCGTGACCTTGGGTGCATGATCTCACTCCTAGTTGACTTTGTCTATAAAGTGAGGGATAATAATAGGACCTACCTCAGAGGGTTGTAAAGGATTAAATGAGAGCCCATAAAATCACACAGCACCTGACTCCTAGTAAACACCCAACCCTAGGAGGTGAAAGTTAATGTGGATGGTGGGTGAGGCCAGGAGAGAAGGAGATGGCTCCAGAGGAGGGGAGTGGAAGGAAGTCTAAAGAGGACTCGGCACACAGCCCCAGGGAGGAGCTCACTACATAGTGGTCAACAAAGCAGGCAAAGGAAGGCAATGAGAAAGTGGGAAGCAGAGGCCGATCTCCCCCTCACCCATGTCAAGATTAGCCAAGCTGTTCCCTGAAGGTTGGAGCAGTGCACCTGTGATGGGGGATGAAGGCTGTCTGGTTCTAAAGTTGATTCCGGCAGCAGCGCTGCGGAGCTCCACAGTGTGGGTTTGGCAGAAAAGTGGGTATTAAAGGCCAGAGGACCTGGGGTTGATTCGCAATTCCTTATTTACTGGTTATGTGTCCTTAAGCTACTGGGTTTTTTTCTGAGCAGAGTCTTACTCTTGCCCAAGCTGGAGCGCAGTGGCAGTGATCTTGGCTCCCTGCAACCTCCATCTCCCAGATTCAAGTGATTCTCCTCCTCAGCCCCTTGAGTAGCTGGGACTACAGGCACATGCCACCACACCCAGATAATTTTTTCTTTTTGAGACGGAGTCTTGCTCTGTCGCCCAGGCTAAAGTGCAGCAGCCCAATCTCAGCTCACTGCAATCTCCACCTCCCAGGTTCAAGTGATTCTCCTGCCTCAGCCTTGAGTAGCTGGAACTACAGGCGTGTGCCACCACACCCAGCTAATTTTTGTATTTTTAGTAGAGATGGGGTTTCACCATGTTGCCCAGGCTAGTCTTGAACTCCTGACCTCGAGTGATCCACCCACTTCAGCCTCCCAAAGTGCTGGGATTACAGGCGTGAGCCACTACACCCGTCCTGAATGCCTTCTCTTCTTTCTGCTGACCCAGGCTGGGGCTTGTATCTCAGCTCAGTGGGCCTGGAAGGCTTCTTACCCTGTGAGCATGATATTGGGGCCACTGAGGAACTGAAACTCTGTTTGCAGTGATGTCAGCTCCTTTTTTCTTTTCTTTTTTTTTTTTTTTTTTTGAGCCACAGTTTCACTCTATTGCCCAGGCTGGAGTGCGGTGGGCGATCTCAACTTACTACAACCTCCAGCTCCTGGGTTCAAGTGATCCTCCCACCTCAGCCTGTAGCTGGGATTACAGGCATGCACCACCATGCCCTGCCAATTTTGTGTTTTTAGTAGAGATGGGCTTTCACCAAGTTGGCCAGGCTGGTCTCCAACTCCTGACCTCAGCCTATCCACCTGCCTCAGCCTCCCAAAGTGCTGGGATTACAGGCGTGAGCCACTGCGCCCAGCTATTAGCACCTTTTAAATAAAACTTTTAGCCATTGGTTTGGACTGAGCTCCTGCGCTAGACCCAATAAACCAAACCAAAATGGAGTCACTCTTGCTCAAGTTCCACACCACCAAGCCGAAACTAAGTTGTTTATTTGACCTGCCAAGAAATCAAGAGAGATAACAGCCAAATCCCCAAACAGGCCAGTTTTAGCATGATAAGGAAGTCCCCTCTGTGTTAACCTTTACAAGGAAAGTCACTTTGAAACCACCCATCTGGGCTGGGCGAGGTGGCTCAGGCGTGTAATCTCAGCACTGCGGGAGGCCAAGGCGGGCAGCTCACAAGGTCAGGAGATGGAGACCATCCTGGCCAACATGTTGAAACTCCGTCTCTACTAAAAATACAAAAATTAGCTGGGTGTGGTGGCATGCGCCTGTAATCCCAGCTACTCGGGAGGCTGAGGCAGGAGAACAGCTTGAACCCAGGAGGCAGAGATTGCAGTGAGCGGTGATCGTGCCACTGCACTCCAACCTGGCAACAGAGAGTCACTCGATCTCAAAATAAATAAATAAAAAGGAAACCACCCATCTGCTTTCTGTTCTCTGTGTCCACTTCCCTCACCCCTTTTCTGTCTATAAAGCCAGGCTCGGGCCGGGCATGGTGGTTCACGCTTGTAATCTCAGTACTTTGGGAGGCCGAGGCAGGCGGATCATGAGGTCAAGAGATCAAGACCAGCCTGGCCAACACAGTGAAACCCGTCTCTACTAAAAATACAAAAATTAGCTGGGTGTGGTGGCACATGCCTGTAGTCCCAGCTACTTGGGAGGCTGAAGCGGGAGAACTGTTTGAACCCGGGAGGTGGAGGCTGCAGTGAGCCAAGATCATTCCACTGCACTCCAGCCAGCCTCCGCTGCTTGGCTTATGAGAACACACATTCTATTTTATAGAATTCTATTTTTTTTCCACAACACCCCCTACTGCCTAGAATTCTATTTTATAGAATGAGGTGTTGCCTGATTCTAGAATCACAAGTAAAAGCCAGTGAAGATCTTTTTTTTTTTTCTTGAGACAGAATCTTCCTCTGTCACCCAGGCTGGAGTGCAGGGCACAATCTTGGCTCACTGCAATGTACACCTCCTGGGATCAAGGGATTCTCCTGCCTCACCCTCCTGAGTAGCTGGGATTATAGGCGCACACCACCACACCCAGCTAATTTTTGTATATTTAGTAGAGATGTTGGTCAGGCTGGTCTTGAACTCCAGACCTTGTGATCCTCCTGCCTTGGCCTCCCAAAGTGCTATGATTACAGGCGTGAGCCACCACGCCCAGCCTGCCAGTGAAGATCTTTTAACTAAACGTTGTAATTTTGTTGACACTCATCTCATACCCATTCTGCAACTGGGCCTTTGGAGCCAGACTGCCTGAGCTGGCATCCCAGGTCTGACACCCCTAGCTGTATGCCTCCATGGTATGTATCATCCCTAGAATGAACATCCTGATAGCACCTTCCTCTTACAGTGCTTTCAGGATTAAATGAATTCATAGCAAAGTGCTTAGGACACCCGCGGCGCACAAGAAGGCTGAGGTGCTAGCTATCTGCTACTAGTATTGCCATTGTTTATCCAGGGCAAAACAGTCAGCTCTTTCTCTATGCTGCCTTAATTTTTGTGTGTGTGTGTGTGGGTTTTGTTTGTTTTTTTGAGACAGGGTCTTGCTCTGTTGCCCAGGCTGGAGGGCAGTAGCACAGTCACAGCTCTCTGCAGCCTCCATCTCCCAGTGAAGTGATCCTCCAACCTCAGCCTCCCAAGTAGCTGGGACTACAGGTGTGTTCCACCATGCTCAGCTAATTTTCTTTTTTTTTTTTTGAGATGGAGTCTGTCTGTCAACCAGGCTGGAGTGCAGTGGCACGATCTCAGCTCACTGCAACATCTGCCTCCCAGGTTCAAGCGATTCTTCTGCCTCAGCCTCCCAAGTAGCTGAGATTACAGACATGTGCCACCACACCTGGCTGATTTTAGTATTTTTAGTAGATATGGGGTTTCACCATGTTGGCAAGGCTGGTCTCGAACTCCTGACCTCAAGTGATCCACCCACCTTGGTCTTCCAAAGTGCTGGGATTACAGGCGTGAACCACTGTGCCTAGCCTCCAGCTAATTTTTAAGAATTTTTTATAGAGAGGGGGTCTTGCTGTGTTGCTCTGGCTGGTCTGAAACTCCTGGGATCAAGCATTCCTCGGCCTCTCCAATGCTGGGATTACATTCGTGTGCCTCCATGCCCCACCCACTGTGCTATGAGATACAAACCAATTGTGCACAAGTCACAGGAGAACAACTCAGCAAATCCCCACAAACTGAACAAACAGGCCGGGTGCGGCAGCTCACGCCTGTAATCCCAGCACTTTGGGAGGTTGAGGTGGATGGATCACGAGGTCAGGAGTTCGAGACCAGCCTGGTCAACATGGTGAAACCCCATCCCTACTAAAAATACAAAAATTAGCTAGGCATGGTGGAGCATGCCTATAATCTCAGCTACTCGGGAGGCTGAGGCAGGAGCATTGCTTGAACCCGGGAGGCCGAGGTTGCAGTGAGCCGAGATCTCACCACTGCACTCTAACCTGGCAACAAAGATAGACTCCTCAACAAAAAGGTGAGTGAGCTGGCTCACGCCTATAATCCCAGCATTTTGGGAGGCCATGGCGGGTAGATCACAAGGTCAGGAGATTGAGACCACCCTGGCTAACACGGTGAAACCCCATCTCTAGTAAAATTAAAAAAAAAAAATTAGCTGGGCATGGTGGCATGTGCCTGTAGTCCCAGCTACTCGGGAGGCTGAGGCAGAATTGCTTGAACCTGGGAGGCAGAGGTTGCAGTGAGCTGAGATCGTGCCACTGCACTCCAGCCTGAGTGATGGAGCAAGACTCTGTCTCAAAAAAAAAAAAAAAAAAACTGAAGAAACAGCATCACCCATATCTCAGGGGTTCCCTGTGTCCCCTTTGAGTCACTACTGACCCTGAGGGGACCACTCTGTAAATCACTTTGCCTGTTTTTGCACTTTATATAAGTAGAATGCAGTGGATGCTCTTTCATGCCTGACTTCCTTCACTCACCGCCACGCTTGCAAGATTAATCCACGTTGTTGCTGACAGCTGTAGACAGTTCTCAGTGCTGTGCACTAATCCACCGGGTGAATACCTTGCCCATGTTCTGCTTCTTGCAGGAGAAAAGAGTGCTCAGAATGTCATCGCCCTTTGCCCCTGTAGTGCTGGTGATGAGGGAGTACAGCTTGCCAACACCTACAGGCTGAGGTTACCCACCCGTGAGCCTGGTGTAACAGCTGCCTCCCTCTCCAGAAACCTGCTTCCTTGAGAACACAGACTGCAAAGGCCAAGTCATTGTCAACTTGTTGCTCAAACCAGGCCTCTGGGCCGTGAACAGCCTCTTGGACAACGTGGTTGCTGGCAACAGCTGCACCCAGGTCTGAGGCTGGTTCTAGGAGGTGTGCAGAGAGATGGGTGTAAGGCAGGCATGGGCTGATGAGAGCATTCCCAGGGAAAGTGCTGCAGCCTGGAATGTCATCTCCCCTGCTCTGTGCTGAGTGCTGCTCCTGGTGAGGAAAGACTACAGCAAGCTGGTCAGTGGGGGCACGGGAGTCCCCATGGGGCAGGTCACAGGCCCAGTCTGGAAGTCCCATCTGGCTCCATCGTGGGTCCCCTGAGCCTGCTCCTGCACAGCTGCCTTGCCCCAGGGCCCTCAAGTGGCCTCACAAATCCTGCCCAGGTTTAACAGTTTAACCACCAAGAAACCATCCTGAATGGGCAAGGTGGCTCAAATCTGTAATCCTACCACTCTGGGAAGCCAAGGCGGGTGGGTCACTTGAGGCCAGGAGTTCAAGACCACCCCGTCTCTACTAAACATACAAAACTATCAGAGCATGGTGGTACACGCCTGTAATCCCAGCTACAGGCTGCTGAAGTGGAAGAATCGCTTGAACCCGTTGGCAGAGGTTGCAGTGAGCCGAGATCGTGCCGCTTCACTCCAGCCTGGGCAACAGAAGGAGACTCTGTCTCAAAAAAGAAACAGACCTGCTCACATCCAATAGAAAGACGGGGAAGGGTGAGAAAAGACAGGTTCCAGAAACAGAAGCAGAGTGGCTCTCAGAGCTGGAGAGCTGCTTATTTTCAAGGAGAAATGAACCTGAAGAGGCACTGAGTTTATTTTTATTTATTTATTTATTTTTTGAGACAGAGTCGCACTCTGTCACCACGCGCCAGGCTGGAGTGCAGTGACACAATCTCAGCTCACTGCAACCTCCGCCTCCCGGTTTCAAGCAATTCTCCTGCCTCAGCCTCCCAGGTAGCTGGAACTACAGGCGAATGCCACCATGCCCAGCTAATTTTTTGTATTTTTTAGTACAGGGTTTCACCATGTTGGCCTGGATGGTCTTGATCTCTTGACCTCGTGATCCACCCGCCTCGGCTTCCCAAAGTGCTGGGATTACAGGCATGAGCCACCGCGCCCAGCCTATTTTTATTTCTTTGCATTATTTTTCATTGATACATAGTAGATGTACTTATTTCTGGGGTACACGTGATAATTTGATATATTCAAATAATCAAATCAGAGTAATTGGGGTATCTGTCACCTTATTTTTCTTTTTTTAATACTAGAAACATTTGAATCTTTCTCTTCTAGCTATTTAGAATTGTACAATCGATTAGTGTTATCTATAGTCCCCCTACTGATTGATTGAACACTAGGTCTTATTTCTTCGAAGTGGCACTGAAATTTTGTCGTGTTTCAGAGTGTTGGAAAAGGCTATGTGGGAATGGTGGTCACCCCTGTTACTGGTGGGAATATAAATCGGCACAACCTTTGTGGAAAAAAACTGGAAATCTCAAAATTACAAATGCACGTGCCCTTCGGTGTAGCGAGTCTACTTTTAGGAGTTGATTCTCCATGAATGCTGGTGAAATTGTATTCCAGTGTTGGCTGTAACTCAAGCAAAAGATGAGATGAAGGCGGGGTTCACTTTTTTTGTTTTGAGACAGAGTCTTGCTGTGTCACCCAGGCTGGAGTAGGGTGGCACTATCTCTGCTCACTGCAATCTCCGCCTCCCAGGTTCAAGCGATTCTCCTGCCTCAGCCCCCTGAGTAGCTGGGATTACAGGCATGCACCAGCACACCTGGCTAATTTTTGCATTTTTAGTAGAGATGGGGTTTCACCACGTTGGCCAGGCTGATCTTGAATTCTTGACATCAGGTGATCCGCCAGGCTTGGCCTCCCAAAGTGCTGGGATTAAGGTATGAGCCACCTAGCCCGGTCAGGATCCACTTTGGATGTAAAACTTATCAATAAGGAATTGGTTCAACCATGGTGCATTTATTTCCAAGGAAGGAGGGAAGAAAGAAGGGAGGGAAGCAGACTGGGTCTTCATTGGTATTATTTTGAAATCAGGTTACGCTGTTAGACAAAAAAGGCAAAGTGGAGACCCCTGAGCTAGATAAGCTGCCACTTGTGCTAAATGGGGAAAATGTAATATTTGCTTTTCTAGCATGGAGAGCTTTGGAAGGAAATACAGAAATGAGTGACCTCAGGGGAGCACTGAGCAGCTGAGGGTCAAGAATGGGAGACTTTTACCTTGTGATGTCTGAACGTTCGAATGATGTGAATGTATTACCTGTTTAAGAAATAGATATTTTAAAAACACACACACTGGGGCAATCGGGAATTTATGCGGTGTGGTACTGTTCCACGACACAGGCATGTTTTACACCAGCTCAAGAGGTAAATATATGTTTTATGCACTTTTTGGTAAATTGTATTCCACAATTGAAAAAAACAAAACCCCTAACGACGCATGGAGTGCTGCCGTGTGCCAGGGGAGCCTGGTCCCAGTCCCTTGGAACCCCCAGGAGGAAGAGGCCCAGGCAGGTTCTCTGGCCCCTTCCCTGCTGGGCAAGCACTGAGGTGGAAGCGGAGCATCAGCCCCCTCAGTCTGGCGCGGTGCCAGGCTGGCAGCGCCTCCAGGCGGCACGATTCCCCTGTCCGCAGCTGCAGCGTCTCTTCTTTCCTGGGCGCCTCTGCTTCATTGTTGGCCGAGGGGGTCAGGACCTGACGCCTTCTGCATTATTGATGTTCCTGTAAGGCGGGCGCCCGGGGGAGCAGAAGGAACCCGTAGCCCCCGCGAGAGCAGAGCCGGGGTGGTGCACTGCGCAGAGGGTAACCGCGGGAGGCCAGATCCCCGGGGAGCGGAGAGGACCTGGGCCCCGGGAAACCCATCTCCTCTGGCCCAGCCATGGGCAGGAACCAGGGCAAAGCATCCCAGCGCCCGGCGAGACCCAGGAGGCCGGCTTCCCGGGAGCAGGAGTCGGGGTCAGCCAGCGCGGACAGCGCGCCCAGCCGCCAACGCAGATACGACTGCGGCCAGGCGGACAAGGCGAGACCGACCGCCAAGCGCGCCACCGCCGGGGGCCAGGGGACCGCTGGTGGCCGCAAGAAGCCTACCGCAGAGGAGAACGGCGGCTGCAGACGGCCAGAGGCTGGGTCGCCCCCGGAGGCCGAGGAGAGGCAAGGCAGTGCGCGGCGTCAGGGACGCGGGCCCAGGGACGGCCGCGGGGGGCGCTTGGAGGAGGGGAGCCTGTCCCGAGAAGAGCGGGGCGGCCGCCCCAGGAGGAAGGGAAAGGAGCGGGAGTCCTCGGCTCGGCAGGACCACCGGGCGCCCCGGAGCCTCTATGGGGACACGTCGGGCGCGGACGGAGGCAGCTCCTGTGCGGACAGCGAAGCCCGTGAGGCCCAGGAGAGCAGCAGCCAGCGCGGCGGAGCCCGAGAGCTGCGGCCCTCGCCGGAGCCTACGGACACGGGCTCGGAAGGGACGAAAACCGGGCCGGAGTCAGCGCTGGACCCAAGCAGCGACGGCCTGGACAGCGACGGGCCCCGGGCACATCCCCGGAGCCGGGAAGGCTCGTCGGGGGCGGGCCCCCTGGGAGCCAGCGAGCATTCCGGGGGGGACTCCGACTCGAGTCTACTGGGAGCCGGACCTGGACGGGGCCCCCGGGGAGCTACAGCCTCCAAGACCTTCGAGGGCAGCTCGCGGTCTCCTCGGGACACTGGGCCGGCCCAGGACGCGAGCGACAACCGGGCGCAGCGGGGCGCAGAGCCAGAAACAGGGGAGGGCTCGACGGCCCGGACTCTGCGCCGCCAAGTCGGAAAGGCTTTGGGGGCGGTGCCCCCGGCCGCTGGGGAGGGCGAAGCGGGAGCCGCAGCGAGAGCGGGGCCGGAGGAGTCAGCCCCGCTGGCGTCCCTCCTGGTGGTCCGCAGGCTCCTTGCAAGGCCCCCGCCAGGCGCCGCTTCCCAGGTTGTGGGCCCGCGCCGCTCTGGCCTCAAGGAGCGGCTCCTGCGTGTAGCGCGAACCCTGGGCGTCCTGAGCTGGCTGCGGCTGCGGCTGAAGCTGAGGCCGCCAGAGGGCGAGGGCCTGGGGGCGGGCCCACGGGCGAGCGAGGGGCGGGGCCGCGGGAAAGCGGCCGAGGGGCGGAGCCATGGGAGAGGAGGCGAGGGGCGGGGCCGCGGGAAAGCGGATAAAGGGCGGGGCCACGAGAGAGGGGACAAGGGGCGGGGCTGCGGAAAGGCGGGCGATGGGCGGGGCCACGGGAAAGCAGACGAGGAGCGGGGCCACTGGAGAGCGGATGAGGGGCGGAGTCACGAGAGAGAGGACGAGGGGCGGGGTCACGAGAGAGGTCATGAGGGGCGGGGCCACGAGAGAGGGGACAAGGGGCGGGGCCGCGGGAGAGCGGACGAGGGGCGGGGCCGTGAGCCCGGGCTGCGGCGCCGTCTAGCGTTGCGCCTGGCTGGCTTAGCAGGGCTTGGGGGTAGCCCGACGGCTCCCCCTGGCGGCCGCTCGCGCCCCCCGCAGATCCCGACGAGCCCAGTCCCCGCCGACCCTTTCGACCAGGAGGACTGGACTCCGGATCCCAAGTTCGCAGTCGTGTTCCCCAGGATCCACAGGGCAGGGAGGGCGTCGAGCAGCCACAGCTCTGGAGAAGCGTCCGCGGATGTCCCCACGGGAGAAGGCCGAGGTTGGCCTGGTGCAAGAGAGGGGGGGCACAGTGAGGGGCGCAGGGCGAGTGGGAAAGGAGTGTCCTGGCCTCACCCCGGCTCCCTCCTCGCCCCGACTGCCCCCGATGGGCCCTCGCTCGACGAGAGCGGCTCCAGCAGTGAGACGGAGTCGGAGACCCTGGACGACGAGCCCCCGGTGCACTGGGCGCAGGGCTCCAGTCCCCGCGAGGGTCCTGGGCTTGGCGCTGCCGTGCTGCTGCCCCGACTCGCCCTGGAGACCCGCCAGCAGCGGGAGGGAGACCTGGGCCCGCGCGGGTCCCTGAGGGAGCGGTGGGAGCCCGAGGATGAGGCCGAGGCGATGCTGGAGCGGGATGTGGAGCTGAGCCTTGGGCCGGGCCTGGAGACGCCGCCCTTCCCGGGTGCCAAGGGCAGGAGCCTCGCAGACGGCCTAGAAGACATTGAGGACCTGGCCCGGCTGCGGTGAGCGGGCGCGGTGCCAAATCTGCCATCCCTGGCTCACAGTTCCTCATACCTCACCCTGCCCTCATCTTTATGAATTGCATGGAGACCCTTATTAAATCCTTAGAAGGATAGGCTTGAACCCTTCTGGCAGGAAGGGGCAGGTGAGGGGCCACAGCTGCTACTCCCCAGGACTGCCTTTTTAATTAGTACAAAGTTTCCCTGGGGTTAGCGCCAGCCCTGCTCGTAGCCTCCCAGTTACTTGACAGCCCAGCCCCCATTTTATGGATCAGGCTCTGGGAGGTTAAATGATTTGCGGGAGGTGTCCCTGCAGTGGGTGGCAGAGCTAACCCACAGCCTCCTGCAGCCACAACCTTTGTCCCCACAGGCTGCTATGTGACAGCTCTGTGCTGCTGTGCCTCAAGAAGAGATTTCACCTGGGCCGCATCTATGTATGGGGGGGCCATGGAGAGGGACGGTGTGCTGGAATCCCCTTTCCTCTGGGGCAGAGGGACCCCAGCACCCCTGGAGCTTCTCCTTCCTCTTCCTCCTGGGCTGAGCAGTGAACCCTCTCTGGAGCTCTGCAGAGCAGGGCTGGGGGACTGGGCTCCGTTTGCATCCCCCCTGCTCCCTCCACACGCTGATTAGAGCTTGTTTTCCTCCCCAGACCTTTGGGGGGCCACTCCTGCTCGCTCTGAACCCCCACCGGCCCTTGCCTCTCTTCTCACCTGAGGTCCAGGCCAGCTACCACCCAGGGAAGGCCCCCAGCACCACTGCGTATGTGACTCTGCCCCATTGACCCTCTGCTCACCTCCCAGGCAGCCCAGTCCCTGCATGTCCCCTTGACTGGGGTCCCAGGGCCTGTGAGCACCTCTGCTACACCTCAGAGGGTCCCAGGTCCCCATGTCTGGAAGCCTTCCCATCTCCCTCAGGCACATCTTTGCCATCGTGGCATCAGCCTATGACCTGGCTCAGAATACTGGGCAGGACCCCTGCATCCTCCTGCGGTGAGTGGTGGCTGTCCTACATGGCTGAACCCACGGGCCCACTTGGTGGGGCGGGGCTGAGGTCTGCACTCAAAGCCACTGGTCTTCTCCACCACGGGGCTACAGTTCTGGGCTCCTCAGGCTGAGCTCCCGGCTGAAATCATCGAATGAGCCCCTGGAATCTGAAATCTTGGGGACTTTTTTCTGTTGGGTCTCTCCCTGCCCTGGAGCTATCTTTCCTCATTTCTGGGGGGTCTCCCCAGGCTAGATGTCACTTCTTGGTGGCACATCCTACTTCCTGGGTTCAGTGGAGTGGTCCTACATGCCCCTCCCTGGAGACCCTACCAACCAACACACCTTAGCTCTTCCCGATGCAGTGGGCACAGCGGCTCAGGGAAGACGGAAGCCGCCAAAAAGATCGTGCAGTTCCTAAGCAGCCTGGAGCAGGATCAGACGGGGAACCGAGGGTGTCAGGTGAGGGCCAGGCTAGAGGCACCTCATGGGCTGAGCTGGCCATCTGTCCTCCGTCCAGGGGACAGCTGACCATATCTGAGAGACCATCTTTCTCCTTTCAGCCAGGAGAGGGGTGGTCTACAGGCCTCTGGTGTCTCCTGGGGTCAGCTTCAGGCACTGTTTTCTGATGTGTCTGACGCCTCCCTGAACCTGCCCCTAGCTGGGATGCCTGCTGATGGGGGCTACTGCTGCCCAGGGATGCTTAAACGCCCTTCCCTGTACAGGTGGAGGATGTGCTGCCCATGCTCAGCAGCTTTGGCCACGCCAAGACTACCCTCAATGCGAACGCCAGCCGCTTCGGCCAGGTCTTCTGCCTCTACCTACAGCAGTGAGTGGCAGGGTTACAGGGGCACCTATGATCACTTACCCTTGCTGGATCCTTGGTCTGCTTCCCTGGGGTCCAGCCCTGGTGGGGCTTCTTCTGCCTGGGGCCCCTGGGTGGTCTGCATCCTGGGCACTCCCACCAGTCTTCTCCCACAGAGGGGTCATCGTGGGAGCCTCTGTGTCTCATTATCTACTTGAGACCTCCAGGGTGGTGTTTCAGGTAAGGGTGGCCCTTCTCTTCACCCCTCCCCAGTTCCCAGAGTAGGAAAGGCAGAGGGGGCCGCTGACCCCCCAGGCCACTGAGACCTCCAGGGTGGTGTTTCAAGTAAGGGCGGCCCTTCTCTTCACCCCTCCCCAGTTCCCAGAGTAGGAAAGGCAGAGGGGGCCGCTGACCCCCCCAGGCCACTGAGTCCTTAAGCCAGTCCTGCCCCCAAGGCCCAGGCTGAGCGGAGTTTCCATGTCTTTTACGAGCTGCTGGCAGGGCTGGACTCCGTGGAGCGGGAGCAGCTCTCCCTGCAAGGACCAGAGACTTACTACTACCTCAACCAGGTAGGGGGTGCCCTTGCGGTGTGACGGGGAGAAGGCCTGCCCAGAGAAGGATCTTGGCCCAGAGGTCTGAGAGGCAGCTGGAGTAGAGGGAGGCTACTGGGGGGCCGGCCCTGCCCCCTCACCCCTGCTGTGCTCTGCAGGGCCAGGCCTGTAGGCTCCAAGGCAAGGAGGATGCCCAGGACTTTGAGGGGCTGGTGAAGGCACTGCAGGGGCTGGGCTTGTGTCCCAAGGAGTTGAATGCCATCTGGGCTGTGCTGGCTGCCATCCTGCAGCTGGGCAACATCTGCTTCTCCTCCTCAGAGGTGGGCTCCCCTGTGGGCAGGGGCCATCTGGGTGCTGGGTCTGCAGAATCAGGGCAGTGGTGATGATGCCAGATGCTTATATGTGTAAGAGACTAGAGAGCGCTGGGTTGCCCTGGAAAGCGGGCAGATTCCCACTGTGTAGCTGCGAAAGCTGAGACCCGGAGCGCCTCCATCTCTCCCAATGTCTGCCACCCCTAAGAATATCTGGCATTAGATGAGCAGCTATGGCCAGGAATGGTGGCTCACACCTGTGGTCCCAGCACTTTGGGAGGCCGAGGCAGGAGGATTGTGTGAAGCCAGGAGTTTGAGACCAGCTTATGCAACTAGAGAGACCCCATCTCTCTCTCTCCCCAACACCGTTTTTTTTTTTTTTAAATAAAGGCTGGGCGTGGTGGTTCACACCTGTAATCCTAGCACTTTCGGAAGCCAAGGAGGGCTGATCACTTGAGCCCAGGAATTCTAGAGTGGCCTGGGCAACAGGACAAAACCCTGTCTCTACAAAAATATCACAAAATTAGGTCCAGCGCAGTGGCTCACACCTGTGATCCCAGCACTTTGGAAGGCCGAGGTGGGCAGATCACTTGATGTCAGGAGTTTGAGACCAGCCTGGCCAACATGCTGAAACCCTGTCTCTACTAAAAATACAAAAACTAGCTTGGTGTGGTGGCACATGCCTGTAGTCCCAGCTACTTGGAAGCTGAGGCAGGAGAATCGCTTGAACCTGGGAGGCAGAGGTGGCAGTGACCTGAGATCGTGCCACTGCACTCCAACTGGGTGATAGAGTGACACTCTGTCTCAAAAACAAAACAAAACAGAACAAAAAACATGCCAGGTGTGGTGGCTCACACCTGTAATCCCAGCACTTTGGAAGGCTCAGGTGGGCAGATCACTTGATGTCAGGAGTTTGAGACCAGCCTGGCCAACATGGTAAAACCCCATCTCTACTGAAAATACAAAAGTTAGCTGGGCGTGGTGGCACACGCCTGTAATCCCAGCTACTCAGGAGGCTGAGGCAGGAGAATCGCTTGAGCCCGGGAGGTAGAGGTTGCAGTGAGCTGGGATTAAGCCACTGCACTCCAGCCTGGGTGACAGAGTGAAACTCGGTCTCAGAAAAAAAAAATTAGCTGGGCATGGTGGCATGCGCCTGTAGTCCCAGCTGCTGGGGAGGCTGAGGTGGAAGAATTACCTGAGCCTGGGAGGTGGAGGTTGCGGTGAGCCAAGATTGTGCCGCTATACTCAACCCTGGGCAACAGAGTAAGACCCTGTCTCAAAAAAACAAAAAACAAAAAGAAGTAAATAAGCAACTATTATGTGCCCAGTACTGTGTAAATCCCCTTGCATTTGTTTTCTGATTTAGTTTGCCGGACAGTCTCCTAGCAAGGGTCACTGCTTTCCCTCTAGCAGTGAGACCATGGGGGCAGGAAGGAAGGCACCTGGCCAGAGCCATCTGAAGAGGGAAAGTAGGACTTGTTCCCAGGGCCCTGAGAACCAGAACCTGGCTCCTAACGGCCCAGATCCCCTCATGTGACACATCTCCCCTTTGGATGGCAGGGCCACTTGCTGGGCAAAGCCCAGCCTGTCAAGGGAGTGTGCCCATTCCTGAAGCACAGCTCTCCCTGTCCCTCCATCTCTGTGTAGCGTGAGTCCCAGGAGGTGGCTGCTGTGTCCAGCTGGGCCGAGATCCACACAGCAGCCCGGATGCTGCGGGTACTGCCAGAGCGCCTGGAGGGGGCTATCACCAGGAGGGTCATGGTGAGCCCGAGGGTCCTGGGGAGAGGGGACCAGTTTGGCCAACCTGCAGGCTGAGTAAGCACCACGAGGGCTGTGGGCCTGACACACCAGCTGTGCCTCCTCTGCCCTCCAGGAGACACCCTATGGCCAGATCTCACGATCCCTGCCCGTGGAAAGCGCCGTTGATGCCAGGTGGCCCTGGAAACGGGTGAGAGCCAGAGCAGGGCACGGGGCACAGCTCTATATGGCTTACCTGCCCATTGTGCCCACAGGGACGCCCTGGCCAAGGCCCTGTACTCACGACTCTTCCACTGGCTTCTGAAGAGGACCAACGTGTGGCTGGCACCGCCAGGGGAGGGAGGCAGCATTGGCACCATCACTGTCGTGGATGCCTATGGCTTTGAGGTCACCCCTTGGGGTGGGGTCCAGGACAAGGGGCGCTCATATGATTCAGATGGATTTCTGGGACCCCCACAGCTCCAGCTCTCCCTGGGGGCACTCGGGAGGTACTTGCCTGTCCGGCAGGGCGCCTTCAGGGCTCCTTCTGCTTCTGCTGGGCTGAGCCTGCTGGGTGGGGCGCAGGGATGGAGAGGAAAAGTTGCAGGGCTGCCTCTGGGGCTTTAGAATCTCTTGAGGACTCAGGCTGGTTGCACGCCTTAGGGGGTCTTGCTTCCACTTATCTCCAGAAGACAAGGCCCCCGCCTTACATCCACATTCTTCCAAGCATGGCCTCTGCTCCCTTCTCTGGTCCCCAGCTGAGCAGCCTGGGCCGCCTGGGCCCGGAGTGACCCTGGCTTCTCTGGAATGACTGGGGCCAGCCCCGGCACCACCCTGTCCTCCTGCTGGGAGGAGTTGCGTAGTGCAGCAGACAGGAGCAGAGGCTTGGAGAGGTTCTGCCACTTACTAGCTGTGTGGCCCTGAACAAGTGAATAAACCTGTCTGAGGTCCAGCATTCCCGTCTGTAAAGTAGAAACCCTAACAGGGCCTGGCTTGTGAGTTTCATGAGAGAGCTGTGTGCTCCGGGGCAGCCATTCTGGCCCACTCTGGCTGGTCCTGCGTTTGGTGTGGCTTGTCCTGCCTGGCCTTGCAGACACAGGAGCCTCAAAGGCAGTGGAAGGCAGAGGCCGCAGCGTGGGACCGCCCACAGCCCCACCTCCCCCACACCAGACAGAGAGGGAAGAGGGAGAGTCCCCCAGTTGCTCTAAGTCAGCAGAGGCTCTGCACCCCTTCACAGAGGATCTTCTCGCCTCAGGACAGCCAGGAGGGGACTGGAGGGAGAGGAGGTGGCCCCTGCAGTCAGTCCCTGGACGGGCACTATCCATGGCCCGCTGTTCTGTCCCAGGCTCCACAGTGGGTCCTTGTGACTGTGCCCTCCCTACAGCTGAGCTTCTGTGTGTGTGTTTCAAGGATGCCCAAGCTGCATGAGGCTTCCTACTAGAGTGTTGAGGGAGCAGAGGAAGGCGCCTGTAATCCCTGTTAGAGGAAGGCTGGAAGGCTTCCCGGAGGCAGCAGCCTGGAGCCCTGCTCATGAGGATGCGGGACTCTGATAGCCAGCCTGATAGTAGGGAAAGGTGCCTTCCAGGCCACAGGATGGCTGTGACAAGAGGCCTGAAGGCTCGCATGAGTGCTGCAGCAGAGGGCAGGGGTGCGGGCGGATAGAGGGACGTGTGGCTGGGCAGGGCTGAGGTAGCCCATGTGCTGTGCGGGAGCCTTTGGACTTGATCTGTTGTCTGCACAGCATCAGCCCCGGGCATAACTCATCCCTGCGCCCTGGCCAGAATGAAGGAAGCCCCTGGGGTGGGAGGAGGGCACAGGCCTGTGTGCTGGCCCCTGCCAGTCCCGTGTGCCCTCCTCACTGCCGTATGCCCCCAGGCCCTGCAGGTGAATGGCCTGGAGCAGCTGTGCAACAACCTCGCCAGCGAGCGCCTGCAGCTCTTCTCCAGCCAGATGCTGCTGGCCCAGGAGGAGGTAAGGGCACTAGGCGCGGGTGCAGCAGGGACACTCAGGCATTGCCCAGGCAGAGGCCATCCTTTGTGAAGGAGAGTCGGGAACTGAGAGCTCTGCCCAGAAGGCCCCTTTCTATGTGACATCTCAGTCTTCTGAGCCTCATTTTACTGTTCTATAAGATGGGAGGGAGGGTCATACCTGTTCCTGCGCAATAGCCAAATGCTGGCTGTTCCCAGGAGGAGTGTCGGCGGGAGTTGCTGTCCTGGGTGCCTGTCCCTCAGCCTCCGAGGGAGTCCTGCCTGGACCTCCTGGTAGACCAGCCCTACAGCCTCCTGAGTATCCTGGACACCCAGACATGGCTGTCCCAGGTGAGGGCCAGGGCGGTGACCCCCCACCCCGTGTCGGGAAGGAGTGGAGGCCCTGGGTGTCCAGGCTGTAGCTGGCAGAGCCTCCCAGAGGGGACAAGGTTATGGGATCCAGAGACCCTGCCCACAGTTCCTCAGCACAGTCTGGGACAGCAGCATCGAAGGGGAAGAACCCTGGGCTCCTGCAGAGCTGGGTTCACATCTGGCCGGGCGTGGTGGCACGCGCCTACAATCCCAGCTGCTCGGGAGACAGAGGCAGGAGAATCGCTTGAACCTGGGAGGCGGAGGTTTCAGTGAGCCGAGATTGTGCCATTGCACTCAGCTTGGACAACAAGAGTGAAACTCTGTCTCAAAAAAAAAAAAAGGCCGGGTGCAGTGGCTCACACCTGTAATCCCAGCACTTTGGGAGGCCAAGGAGGGCAGATCACCTGAGGTCAGGAGTTTGAGACCAGCCTCACCAAAATGGACAAACCCCTCTCTACTAAAAATACAAGAAAAAAAAATTAGCTGGGCGTGGTGGCACATGCCTGTAGTCCCAGCTACTCAGGAGACTGAGGCAGGAGAATCGCTTGAACCCGGGAGGCAGAGGTTGTGATGAGCTGAGATTGTGCCATTGCACTCTAGCCTGGGCAACAAGATCGAAACTCCATCTCAAAAAAAAAAAAAAAAAAAGGAAGAATATGAAAGGTGAAAAATAATGGTAAAATAGTCCAATATGTTATCATAATAGTTCATTGATCATTGTTCTATTAATATACATGTCTTCATGTACTATATATTGATATATAACAAGTCATATGAATATATAATATATAACGTTCACTTATTAACGCTTATACATATGCAAAATTCTGTACTAGATAATTAACAGCATGTTAATTTATAAATGATTGCTTCTCCCAGTTCACATTTCAAAAGATTTTGCTAAAACTTGCCCCGAGTGTCTTTGAGGTCCCAAGGCCACTTTTGGAATCCCCCAGCATGGTTTTCCAGCGCTCTGCAATATCACTTAGGTCTATGTTATGTGACATGTGCCACTTGATTCCAAGGTGGGTGCTGAGCCTGGAATTGTTACCCCAAACCCAAGTTCTCATTTGCATGACATTAGGCAAGTTTCCCTATGCACTTGCTGTGATATGTTCATTAGCTGGGTAAAATAACATTGAACCAAGTTACTTTTTGTTTTTATATTAAAAAAAAATAGAGATGGGGTCTTGCTGTGTTGCCCAGGCTGGTCTCAACCTCCTGGGCTCAAGCAAGCCTCCCATCTCTGCCTCTCAAAGTGCTACTGCACCTGTCCTTGAGTTACTTTGTGTGTGTGTGTGTGTGTGTCTGTTTTAACTGACTCTATCATTCCCAACTGAGTTACTTTTTGAAAGTGATCTTTGAAAGACTTGTTTAAAATCACATGTGATTGTGGGACTATTCTCCCAGAAATGATTGCTAAATCTGTCCTAAAGCCCCCCATCCCACTTTTTTTAAAAAGTAGTTATTTATTTAAGCAATGGCATCTCACTCTGTCACCCAGGCTGGAGCGCAGTGACACTATCACAGCTCACTGCAGCCTCAAACTCATGGTCTCAATCAATCCTTGGACCCAGCTAATTTTTTTTTTTTTTGAGGCAGAGTTTGGTTCTTGTTGCCCAGGCTCGAGTGCAATATTGCAGTCTCAGCTCACTGCAACCTCCGCCTCCCAGGTTCAAGAGATTCCCCTACCTCAGCCTCTCGAGTAGCTGGGATTACAGGCATGAGCCACCATCCTTGGCTCACTTTTTTGTATTTTTAGTAGAGATGGGGTTTCACCATGTTGGCCAGGCTGGTCTCGAATTCCTGACCTCAGGTGATCCTCCCGCTGCGGCCTCCCAAAAGTGCTGGGATTACAGGCATGAGCCACCACACCTGGCCCCACCCAGTTAATTTTTCAATTTTTTGTAGAGACAGGATCTCGCTATATTGCCCAGGCTGGTCTCAAATTTCCTAGCCCCAAGCGATCCTCCCACCTCAGCCTCCCAAAGCGTTTGTTTTGGGGAACAAAGCAAACCTACCCTTATAGTCAGTGTGGGCAGTACTCTTGCGCACCAGGAGAGGGCGCCATCCAGGCAGGGACAGCCTGTGCAGAGGCGTGAAGGGAGCACACGGCCCCTCTGCTAGGCCACAGACCACACCTTCCTCCAGAAGAGCCACTACCACCATGGCGACCACCCCAGCTACGCCAAGCCCCGGCTGCCCCTGCCTGTGTTCACCGTGCGACATTATGCAGGGACTGTCACCTACCAGGTACATGGCCTCAGGGACAGGCCAGGGTGAATCAGCGAGGGCAATGTCCTCTCCCAAGCTGAGTCACCTGACAGCTGAGAGGAGTGGGTGTGGGAAGGCCCCTTGCAAGGCCTGGACACCTGTCCCTATCTAAGCCATGGGCCCCACCCAGTTCTGAGCATCGCTTACTGAGTTCTAGGTGACAATTATGGGATCAGGGAGTGGAAGCCTTGGGACCCTCCAGGCAAGCGGGCAGAGCACAAGCACAACACCCGATGACCTTGACAGTTTACTTTGCCTTCTGAGACTCCATTTCCTCACCTGTAAACGGGCATGGAAACCTATACTCTGGCACTGTGGTGAGGGTTAGATGCAGTAACATGGAGATGGCCTCACAGGTGCCTGGCCCATAGGAGGTGCTCACTGAATGGACTTCCCTTGCCCCTTCTGAGTTCTGTGTCTACCTAGAAGCTGCACACCTACCCCAGTAGGAGAGGCACGGGGTTGGGGGTGGAATAAAGGGAAGGACAGTAGGAAGAATCAGCTCTCCCTGGAGGAGGTGGCACACGCTGCTTGAAGAAGAAAAATTACAAACTACCCAGGAGTTACCCCCCACCCCCAAAAAAAGAAATACAGGGAGTTAAAGAAAGCTAGGAAAATATAAGTCACAAAAGATTTCCAAATGGAGAGACAAATGTTCCTGTCTAGTCAACCTACTGACCAGCATAGCTTCAAGGCCCAGTGGGAGAGTGTGGTGCTGCTGGGGACTGGACCTGTTCAACGGGGAATGGAAAGTCCGGTGACAGCGGCAAGGCTAGGTAGAGGACTGGAAACTCGGCAGGGTGGCCTTTCAGGTCACTTGGGGAGAGGGTGGATTCTTCTCCAAATCCAGCCTCCCCTCCTTGTTCCTGCTCCCCTCCCTTTCCCCGCTTCCCTCCCCACCTGCATGGTTTCTTGCAGGTTCACGAGTTTTTAAACAGAAACTGGGATCAGCTGCCCTCGCCACCAGCCTCGTCTCTTGCAGGTTCACAAGTTTTTAAACAGAAACCGGGATCAGCTGGACCCTGCCGTGGTGGAGATGTTTGGCCAGAGCCAGCTCCAGGTACCCCTGTCTGCCCTTCCAGGCCCCCACCCGCTCCATACTCTGTCTCCCAATTCTGTCCTCTTCCCCTGGACACTCTTGGCCAAGGGCTGGCCCTCAAGCCCCTGGCACCTTGGGCCATGGGCTGAGCTTGCCAGGATCTGGACGCTGAGGGCTGGCCCACTCTGGCTCCCCGGGCTGCGGAGTGGATGGGCAGGCCCCGGTGGCCAGCTGGCTTAGCCCTTCACCCCACAGCTGGTGGGCAGCCTGTTCCAGGAAGCAGAGCCCCAGTCCAGGGGAGAGCGAGGCAGACCCACGCTGGCCTCTCGCTTCCAGCAGGCCCTGGGGGACCTCATAGCCCAGCTGGGCAGGTAAGAACAGCGCCCACCACACCAGACCCCAGGGAGTTGTATGGGTGCTGGTCTGTGCCCAGGTGACCCCTCATTCCCTCTCAGGAGCCATGTCTATTTCATCCAGTGCCTCAGTCCTAACCCTGGAAAGGTGAGCTCCCCAGCACCTGGCCTCGGGGGCTCCCCCACCCTGCACCTCCCTCCTCACAGCTCCTGGTCCTTTGACTCCAGCTGTCTTTGGCTTTGTCTTGTGGCCACAGCATCCAGGCCTCTTTGACGTGGGACATGTGGCAGAGCAACTGCACCAGGCAGCCATCCTGGAGGCCGTGGGCACCCGCAGTGCCAACTTCCCCGTGCGCTTGCCCTTTGAGGCCTTCCTGGCCAGGTGGGGCCCAACACCTTGGGGCAGGACTAACAAGGAGGCCCCCAGGAGTGACCGGCAGCCCCGGGGGTCCTTCTGGGTGGAGATGGACTAACTCTGCCCAGGACTGGACCTAGCGCCCAACCCTCCCTCTCTCTCTCTCCTCCCCTCAATCTCTCCTACCATTCACTCTCCCTCCGAGCATGCATGGTTCCTCCTCCTCTCTGAAAACGTCTCTAGTGCTGATGCCTGGACACGGGAGATGAGGCAGGAGCAATACTTGCCCTGGGCGGGGCTCATGGTCTAGTGCTCACAGCAGCTGTCCAGGAAGTGCAGGCTGAAGCAGTGAGATGGGAGGGCGATGGAGTGAGAGTGGGAGCTTTTCAGAAGGGCAGGAGGGGTGGGGTGGCAGGATGGGAGGGGCGGCAGGCCGGACTGGCAGGAACACCAGAGGCAACTCTGTTCCCAGAGTTCAGAAACCTTGAGAAAATCTGGTGACATTGTCCGTTTTGTTGTTTGCCTATCTGGCCTTTGGCTATTGACTGGATGGCCTCTTGGGAATCCTCTGAAGGGCTGGAGTTTCCCCCAAGGACAGGGACAGAGGGGGCAGGTGGAGTCACTTCTCGTTGATGTCCAGGCGAGCTGGGCTGGCGGCTGCCTCAGAAGGGAGGGGACAGCTGCTAGGAGCAGCAACCAGGAGCAGTAGCCTCACCTCAGGGCTCTGCGGACCTCCTTAATCTGTGATGGCCTTGGCAATGGGGACGGCCTGGCCGGGGACTGAGCTGAAGGCAGGCAGTAGGGATGGGTGTGCCCAGCCTTGAGTCAGATCCTGAAAAGCTCCAGGGTGGGGCACTTTCTGTCTCTGCCATCTGGAAACCTACCAGCTACAGCAATTGTCACCTCCGCAAAGGAGCCCGGAAGCTGGGTGAGAGGAACCTCCAGGTACAACTCTCCACCCAGCACAGACCAGGTCTGCCGATCTGTGCCATTCCCTGATGTACTGTGGCCTCCTGGGACCACAGACTGTCACCCACATGTCCCCAGAACCTGCATAGCGCTTGCTTCGTACAGACTAACTACTGAGTGTCCGTTGAGCTAGCCGGGACCACGATCCAGACCTATGAAATGGCCTTAAACACTCCCCCACCCATCCCTTCCTGACATGCCCCTCCCTCCCTTCCACAAACTTGTCTTGAGACCCACTGTGCCCGGTGGCGAGGAGACTGAGGCCTTGGGAACCACATTCCTGGTGCTCCCGTGGTCCAGAACCAGCCCTCGTGCCTCCCCGGCACACCAGGTTCACCTGTCTTCCCCTGAGCTCCAGTGTAAAGGCCCTCCCTGCCCAAGTTCACTGTGGTGTCTCAGCACCCAGCTGAGTGCCTGGCATAGAGCAGGCACCTTCCAAATTGTTGAATGATCTAGAAACAGGATGTCGCATAAGTGTGGAAGGAGTTCCTGGCTGTTCTGACCTCAGCTCCATCCTTGGAGCAGGTTCTGGGCCCTGGGGTCAGAAGGGCAGGAGGACCTCCCTGAGCGGGAGAATTGTGGTGCCATCTTGAGCCAGGTGCTGGGGGCCGAATCACCTGTCTATCACCTCGGAGCCACCAAGGTGGGTGGGTGTGTCCCTGTGTGCAGAGGATGGCATGATTGGGAAAGGAGAGATGCATTCTGGGCCAAAAGGGACAAACCCAGGATTTGGGGGTCCATCCAAATGGTGGGAGACAGAAGGGCTGGGCAGCAGGCTGACCCCAGCATCCTAGAAGAACAAATGTCTTGTCTGGAAGGGAGGAGGCTGAGACCAGAGGAGGAAAGCAGGTGGGCCCGGCTCCTAGTGCCTGGCTGCAGCCCACGCCTCTGCCCACAGGTCCTGCTGCGGGAGCAGGGCTGGCAGCAGCTGGAGGAGCTCCGGGCCCAGCAGCGCTCCCAGGCCCTGCTCAGCCTGCACCGCGGCCTTCACACCTGCATCTCCCGCCAGCGCCTCCTGCTCCGGATGCAGGCTCGCGTGCGTGGGTTCCAGGCCAGGTCTGCAGGCGTTGGAGCCAGGGCTAAAGTGGGTGGGTTTAGGCTGTGGGCTGGTCCTCCAGGTGGTGGGGCAGGACTGGGGAGACATAGGGCCTCAAGGCAAATCACCCTGCCCTGGTGCCATCCCGTCTACACTTGACTCCTTGATGGCATTCCCGCCCATACCCGCACAGCCTCTGCTTGAATACCCCAGTCACGAGAAACTCATTACCCGCTGAGGCCACCTGAACCTATGGTCCTGACTTCTTTATTATTCTGTCTTTTCTAGTCTATTCTCTACCCTGTGGCAACAGTCATCTTTTCAAAGCACAAATCATGTTGTGGAAGGCCCTGCCTACCTCCCCAGCCCGATTTAGGCCAGATCATGAGATCAGGGGTTCAAGACCAGCCTGGCCAACATGGCAAAACCAGGGCTGATTTAGGCCATACTTTTTTTTTTTTTTTTGAGATAGAGTTTCACTCCTGTTGCCCAGCCTAGAGTGCAGTGGCACGATCTTGGCTCACCGCAACCTCCACCTCCTGGGTTCAAGTGATTCTCCTGCCTCAGCCTCCTGAGTAGCTGAGAATACAGGCATGGCTGGGCGTGGTGGCTCACGCCTATAATCCAAGCACTTTGGAGGCCAAGGCGGGCGGATCACCTGAGGTCAGGAGTTCAAGACCAGCCTGACAACATGGTGAAACCCCGTCTTTATTTAAAAAAAAAAAAAGAGAACACAGGCATGTACCACCATGCCTAATTTTGTATTTTTAGTAGAGATGGGGTTTCTCCATGTTGGTCAGGCTGATCTCGAATTTCTGACCTCAGGTGATCCTCCTGCCTCAGCCTCCCAAAGTTCTGGGATTACAGGCGTGGGCCACCTTTTTAGGCCAGACTTTTACCCTGGAGTGACTTTAGACTTCTATGTCCTGTAACGTGACCCTCCCACTTCTCACCTAATCATCTCTCATTCACCCACACAGCCTGTCTTCACACATTCCTCCAACAGCTGTCGGCTGACCATCTGCCTCCTCTTCCCTGGGCCTGATGCTGGTGGCAGAGCTGGAGGCGTCAGAGACAGGGCCTCCCAGGCTAGTTGGGGAGTCGGATTCAGATGGTAAACCAGCCAGTCAACATCCCTGAGAGCAACTCGAGGGCTGAGAATAAAGTGAAGACAGTGCCAGGGTAGAGAACACCAGGGGAGCCAGGCATCTCCACTCTCTATTTCCAAAACTTTTTCATCCCGCAAACAGGAACTCTGGACCCATTAAGCAGTAACAATTCCCTCCATTCCCCTGGTAACTTTCAGCCCACTTGAGTCTCTATGAAGCTACCCGTTCTAGGTATTTTGTGTTAAGTTGACTCATGCAACATTTCCTTTTATGATTGGCTTCTTAGCATAATGTTTCAAAGTTCATCCATGTTGTAGCATGTGTCAGAACTTCATTCAGTTCCAGGCTTCAGGGCTAAAAATAAAAAAATTAGGGCTGGGTTTGGTGGCTCACACCTGTACTCCCAGCACTTTGGGAGGCTGAGGCAGGCAAATCCCCTGAGGTCAGGAGATCGAGACCAGCCTGGCCAATTTCACCATGTTGAAACTCTGTCTCTACTAAAAATAAAAAAAAATTAGTGGGGCATGGTGGTAAGTGCCTGTGATCTCAGCTACTCGGGAAGCTGAGGCAGGAGAATGGCTTGAAACCGGAAGGCGGAGGTTGCAGTGAGCCGAGATTGGGCCACTGCATTCCAGCCTGGGCGATGGTGTGAGACTCCTCAAAAATAAAAATTGAAAATAGGCCTGGTGCGGTGGCTCATGGCTGTAATTGCAGCTCTTTCGGAGGCTGAGGCAGGTGGATAACTTGAGGTCAGGAGCCAGACCAGCCTGATGATCATGGAGGAACTTCATCTCTACTAAAAATATAAAATTAGGTCAGGCGCAGTGACTCATGCCTGTAATCCCAGCACTTTGGGAGGCTGAGATGGGTGGATCATGAGGTCAGGAGTTCAAGACCAGCCTGATCAAGAAGGTGAAACCCCATCTCTACTAAAAATACAAAAATTAGTTGGACATGGTGGCATACGCCTGTAATCTCAACTACTCAGGAGGCCGAAGCAGAATTGCTTGAACCTAGGAGGTGGAGATTGCAGTGAGCCGAGATCATGCCACTGCACTCCAGCGTGAGCGACGGAGCAAGACTCTGTCTCAAAAAAAACCAAAAAACAAAATTAGCCGGGCGTGGTGGTGCATGCCTATAATTCCAGCTACTGGGGAGGCTGAGGCAAGAGAATCACTTGAACCTGGAAGGCAGAGGTTGCAGTGAGCCAAGGTCACGCCATTGCACTCCAGCCTGGGCAACAAAAGTGGAACTCCATCTCAAAAATAAATAAATAAAAATAAAAAAGTATTATTTTGAGATGGAGTCTCACTCTGTCGCTAAGGCTGGAGTGCAGTGGCATGATCTCGGCTCACTGCAATCTCCACCTCCCAGATTCAAGCAATTCTGACTCTGCCTCCTGAGTAGCTGGGATTACAGGCCTGTACTGCCAAGCTGGCTAATTTTTTTGGTGTTTTTAGTCGAGATGGGGTTTCACCATGTTGGCCAGGCTGGTCTCAAACTCCTGACCTCAAGTGATCCGCCCACCTCGGCCTCCCAAAGTGCTGGGATTACAGGCATGAGCCACCACACCGGTCCTGTTTTTTTTTTTTTTTTTTTGAGATAGAGTCTCAAAAAAGCTGAAGTGCAATGGCATGATCTCAGCTCATTGCAACCTCTGCCTCCTGGGTTCAAGCAATTCTCCTGCCTCAGCCTCTCAAGAAGCTGGGACTACAGGTGCCTGCCACCATGCCCAGCTAATTTTTGTATTTTTAGTACAGACAGGGTTTCACTATGTTGGCCAGACTGGTCTAGAACTCCTGACTTCATGATCCACCCGCCTCGGCCTCCCAAAGTGTTGGGATTACAGGCGTGAATTGCCATACATGGCCTTTTTTGTATTTTTAGTAGAGATGGGGTTTCACCATGTTGGATAGGCGGGTCTCAAGCTCCTGGTCTCAAGTGATCTTCCCACTTCAGCCTCCCAAGGTACAAGGATTACAGGTGTGATACAAGTATGAGCCACTGCACCCAGCCAATGATGTTATTATTATTATTATTATTTTTGAGACGGATTCTTGCTCTGTCGCCAGGCTGGAGTGCAGTGACGCCATCTTGGCTCACTACAACCTCCACCTCCTAGGTTTAAGTGATTCTCCTGCCTCAGCCTCCCAAGTAGCTGGGACTATGGGCGCATGCCACCACGCCTGGCTAATTTTTGTATTTTTAGTAGAGACAGCGTTTCACCATGTTGGCCAGGATGGTCTCAAACTCTTGACCTTGTGATCCGCCCGCCTCGGCCTCCCAAAGTCCTGGGATTACAGGCGTGAGCCACCACACCTGGCCCAATGTTACTTTTTAATAAGTTTTGCTGCTTTTTTTGTGTGTTAACAAGACAGGGTCTGGCTTTGTCACCCAGGCTAAAGAGCAGTGACCCCAATCATAGCTCCTACCTCAGCCTCCCAAGTAGGTAGGATTACAAGAACACACTATCATGCCTGGCTAATTTTAAAAATCTTTTGTAGAGATGAGGTCTCACCATGCTGCCCAGGCTGGTCTTGCACAGCTGGCCTCACGCAATTCTCCTTTCTCAGCCTCTTAAGAGTGCTAGGATTACAGGCATGAGCTTCCATGCCCAGCTAAGGGAAATTACTTTTTTTTTAAATCACTGTGCACGCAGGGAATGATTTGAACCCAGGTAATCCAGGCCCAGAGTCAGATCGTAATCCCTCAGGCTAAAGAGTCTCTCAATTTAGTAGTTTTTTTTTTTTTTTTCTTTTGAGATGGAGTCTTGCTCTGTCGTCTAGGCTGGAGTGCAATGGTGAGATCTAGGCTCACTGCAACCTCCACCTCCCGGATTCAAGGGATTCTCATACCTCAGCCTCCTGAGGAGCTGGGATTACAGGTGCGTGCCACCTCGCCCAGCTAATTTTTGTATTTTTAGTAGGGACGGAGTTTTGTCATGTTGCCCAGGCTGGTCTTGAACTCCTGACCTCAAGCGATCCACCCGCCTCGGCCTCCCAAAGTGCTGGGATTACAGGTGTGAGCCACCACAGCCGACCCTTGCTCTTCTTTTGAAGTGTCCTGTTCTGTTGTTTCTGTGAAGCATCCAGGGATTCTCTGGTCCAGAATCAGTTTTTACATGAATGTCCAGGCTTAGGGGATTCCAGTGCCCGTCAGGAAGCAGAAGTTTGGACTCCTCATTTCGACCCCTCCCTCTCCCGGCCTCCAGGAAGCGGTGCCTCCAGTGGCGGGCAGCCCTGGGACAGCTGAACACCATCCTGCTGGTGGCCCAGCCCTTGCTCCGGAGGTGGCAGAGACTGCAGGTGCAGGAGCTCGGAGAGGGTAGAAGCCAGGCTGCCTGGGCTGGCCTAGCTGGCCAAATCCCAGCAGCATCTATCCTCTTGGCCGAGCCTCGAAAGGGCTGCGGCTTTAGAGACAGCCCTCCTTGATCTCGCCCCTTTTCCCTCTGGCCAGGGTAGGCAGGGCCCCTGGGAGGTGCTGTCTTCCTCCATCCCTGCCCACTCTCCCCAGGGCCTGGCTCCTCCCTCTTGCCTGGGCTTCCCATCCCCTTCAGACCTCCCCTGGGCCCCTTTTGCTCCCCTCTTTTGCCTGATGACTCTGATCTAAGGTCCATATAGCGGCTCAAAGGTCAGTGCCCACGTGCTACCCCCTCTCTGGCCCCTCCCTGGCTGGACTTTGTCCCCTGGGACCATTTCTTCCCTTCTTCCTGCCCTCTTCCCGGTGCCCTGGCAGATGGACAGGAACACCCACAGCACCGAGGCTGGTGGCCCCTCCTGATCTGTTCTCCTTTACTTAGAACCTCCTAGGGGCAGGAGGGGACAGCTGAACTTCAGAGCTGGGGAGGTGCCCTCAGGTGACTCACGTGGGAGGCATCAGCTCTTCCTACATCTCCTCCAACAGCTTGGGCATTGGCGGGGCTGGCACAGCAGCAGAAGGGCCTCGGAGAGAATGCCAAGCATGGTAGGTGGCCTGGAAGATGGGGGGTGCTACGTGGGGCTATGATCCTGCAGAGACTGGAGCAGCTTAGGGGCTGCCAGGGTGCTGCTATGGGTCCTGTCTGTCAGGGCCATGCATTGCACCTCCTGAGAAGAGGACTGGGGTGCCCTTGGCTCTTGGTTTCTCTCGGAGGGTCCTTGGGGCTCTGTTAGTTTGAGTGTCCAGGGTCAGAATCCTTGGTCTTAGGTTGGGCATGGTGGCTTACCCTTATAATCCCAGCACTTTGAGGCCAAGATGGGAGGATTGCTTGAACCCAAGAATTTGAGACCACCCTGGGCAACATGGCAAGACCCCATCTCTACAAAAAACAATAAAAATTAGCTGGGCACAGTAGCACATGCCTGTAGTCTCAGCTACTCAGGAGGCTGAGGTGGGAGGATGGCTTGAGCTTGAGCCTAGGAGGTCAAGGTTGCGGTGAGCCGTGATTGCACCACTGCACTCTAGCCTGGGTGACAGAGGGAGACCGTCTCAAAAAAAAATCCCTGGTCTTTGGAGGGGATGTTTATAATCTTGGGGTTGAAGGGGTGGGGAGGGACACTGGTCCCTAGCCCCCTCCTGTGGGTCCTGGGTAAATGGGTCCTCTCTGCCAGGAGCTGGGGCGCTTGGAGATCCCAGCTGAGCTGGCCGTCATGCTGAGGATGGCGGAGGGTAAGCCTTGTTGGTGTCCTCTTGTTGGGATCCCCTCTCCAGTCCCTTGACTGTGGGGTGGGCTTGTCCCCTGGGGCCCCTCCCTCTGATGCTCCAGGCTCCCCTGAGCTCACTGCTCAGGTCTCTGTGGACAGGGACTGATGGCTCATGGTGAGGGGTGGAGGTGGTCCCAGGGCCAGGTACCACCCCTGGGTGTTTCTGGGCTGCCTCCCGGTGCTTGTTCTCAGGCCATCAAGACACCCTAGCTGGCAGCATCACCGAGTCTCTGCCCCCTGAGGTTGCTGCCCAGCCCAACTTGAGTCTCCCAGCAGACATCGACCGGTTCCCTTTCTCCAGCTTCATCTCCATCGGCTTTCAGGTGGGCGCCTGGGCCTAGGCTCTTCCCACTGGCCTCACCATTCTCAGTTAGCGCCTGCCTGGCAGAAGCTGTGTGTACTCCCACCCCCACCCCGTCTTTGGGGCTGTGAATGGTGCTGAATTGCTCTGAAAATAACCGTTGAATGTAAACGTGTCACCATAGAGTGTTGTTGGTGATAACAATTGGTGTTATTGAAAGAGGGAAGTTATTTAGATCCACAATGCCACACCTTTATTGTACCAGCGGTAGTGCACTGCTTTTGAAGTCAGGTCTTTAAAGAGTTTGTTGACAAGGGAAACTGGCCAGGTTACAGCAGTAAATACAAATGCAGGATTAAACTGCACATATAGGCTGGGCATGGTGGCTCACGCTTGTAATCCCAGAACTTTGGGAGGCCAAGGTGGGTGGATCACCTGAGGTCAAGAGTTTGAGAACTGCCTGGCCAACAGGTGAATCCCTGTCTCTACTAAAAATACAAAAATTAGTCGGGTGTAGCAGCAGGTGCCTGTAATCCCAGCTACTCAGGAGGCCAAGGCAGGAGAATCACTTGCACCTGCCTGGGAGGTGGAGGCTGCAGTGAGCTAAGATTGTGCCACTGCATTCCATTCGGGGCAACAGAGCAAGACTCTGCCTCAGAAAAAAAGAGGATTAAGATGCATTCTGCCCAGCCCTCTGCCTCTCCTGAGGTGCCTGCTCCGGTGGGGCTCCCTGGCGCTGTGTGACAGCTGGCCAGCGTGGACTGGGGCCTCCTTCCTTGCAGGAGCCGTCCCTGCCTATGCCGGGGCAGCCACTGTCCAAGCCCCTAACCCAGCTGGACGGAGAGAACCCTCAGCATGCCCTGGACATCAACAGAGTGGTGAGTGACACATTGGAGAAGGGACGGGATGGGCCCTCGAAGGGCTGGGACAGGTGCCTGGGAGCCTTGCACCTCCTGCCCTCACCTGACTGTTGGCAGATGCTGCGGCTCCTGGGGGATGGATCCCTGGAATCCTGGCAGAGGCAGACCATGGGCACCTACCTGGTGCGGCAGGGGCAGCGCCGGCCAGGGCTGCGGAATGAGCTCTTCAGCCAGCTGGTGGCCCAGCTCTGGCAGAACCGGGACGAGCAGCAGAGCCAGCGTGGCTGGGCCCTCATGGCTGTCCTGCTCAGCGCCTTTCCCCCACTGCCTGTCCTGCAGAAGCCACTGCTCAAGTAAGGGGCCTGGGAGGTGGGGACCTGGTGGGTGGGGCCACTGGATCTCCCGCCTCTACCGCCACCTGTGCCCATCCTGCAGGTTCGTGTCTGACCAGGCCCCCAGGGGCATGGCGGCACTGTGCCAGCACAAGCTCCTGGGGGCCTTGGAGCAGTCGCAGCTGGCCCCCGGGGCCACTCGGGCCCACCCTCCGACCCAGCTGGAGTGGCTGGCTGGATGGCGGCGGGGCCGCATGGCGCTGGATGTGTTTACCTTCAGTGGTGAGGGCTCCCAGGCCTGAAGTGGGGCCAGCCCACCCCCTGCCCTCCCTGGAACCCCTTCCTGCCCCAGCCTTCCTGCTGCCCTGTACTCAGTGACCCTGATCTCCCTCCCTCTGTCCCGCTTTTGAAACCCTCATGGGGACAGCAGCCCCTTTGCGTCAGAGTGGACCCTGCTGTCCCTCACTCTTGCCCCCACCCCCTGCACCCTTGCAGAGGAGTGCTACTCAGCCGAGGTAGAGTCCTGGACCACTGGGGAGCAGCTGGCTGGGTGGATCCTGCAGAGCAGGTATGGGGACCCAGGATGGGGGACAGTGTGGCCAGAGTGACCATTGTCCTGTACCCTCCTCCTCCTCCTCCAAGCCCAATCTTATAGGCAGACGGGGAGGTGCCCTGGGGTGGGCAGAGGCCAGACTGCAGATGGCAATGGGGACCAGCGAGCAGATTAGGAATGAGGGACGTGGGAGTTCCCATGGCCCAGATTCTAACTCAGTAGCTCAGAAAATAAATGCCCGCGCTGGAGCCCTTGTGGAAACGGAGGGCCGTGAGGTGTGGAGTGGAGCAGGCCCGGCTGCTGAGCAAACCTGGGTCCCAGTCCAGGCAGTTCCAGGGCCACCCTCCCTTCCTCAGCCCCCTCCCCCTTGCCCCGCCCTGGGGTCCTTGCCTTGCCCTGGGGTCCTTGCCCCTTCTGGATGGCTGCCTGCCTTGCTGACTGCCCCCCCTCCCCGCTCCCACCCAGAGGCCTGGAGGCACCTCCCCGGGGCTGGTCGGTGTCACTGCACTCCAGGGACGAATGGCAGGATTTGGCTGGCTGCGACTTTGTGCTGGACCTGATCAGCCAAACTGAGGACCTGGGGGACCCAGCTGGTCCCCGCAGCTACCCCATCACTCCCCTCGGCTCGTAGGTGCCACCCAGCACCCTTCTCCCTGGTCTGCTCCTGCAGGGAAACCCCACAGCCACCCTGTCATACCCAGGGGTTTATAGGAGCTGCTGCAGGCCCAGCCCTTCCACCCATGGGGTGACCCCCGCAGCAGTTTCTACCCCTTGACCCAGCCTGGGTGCCCCCAGCCTTGGCCACCCCCTTAACTAAATCCCGTTTCCTACAGAGCCGAGGCCATCCCCCCTCCCCCTGGCATCCGGGCCCCCTCACTGCCCCCAGGACCCCCTCCAGGTCCAGCCCCAACCCTGCCCAGCAGGGGCCACACAGGTAAGGCTGGAGTGGGTACATGGAGGTTGGCAGAGCATGGGAAGCCCCACGCCCCAGGCCACAGCACCAATCCTCTCCCTGCCCCAAAGGGGAGGCCCAGAGGTCGGGGAGCCTGGACAGCTTCCTGGATGACATCTTCCAGCCAGTGATCTCCCCCGGCCACAGCGTGAGTCCTGCACAGCCCGCATACTCCTGCCCCCACCCCCGGGGGCACCTGCTGCCCCTTCCATTTTCCTCAGGGCTCTCACTCTGACCTGTGACCATTGTCCCTTCAGGATCTGGAACAAAGCCGGACTCTGAACAGCCGCATGAAGGGAGGGGGCGCCATTGGGCCCACGCAGCAGGGCTACCCTATGGGTGAGCGCAGGGCTGATGCCTCACCCAGGGCCTCAGGGCCCAGCAACATGGCAGGCATGGCCTGGGACTCCTCTGGCAGTGGCAACTGGTGCCCTGGCCAGCACCCCAGTGTCCGATGCTCTTCTTTGTGCCTGGGGCTGGAGGGAGGTGGCACATGGGACTAGCCAGGGACTGACGCGGAGGGCGTGTTCCCACAGTGTACCCAGGAATGATACAGATGCCTGGATACCAGCCAGGCATGGTGCCTGCACCCATGCCCATGATGCCAGCGATGGGCGCAGTCCCCGCCATGCCACGTAAGGCTGGGCTGGGGGCACTAGGGTCCCTTCTCAGGAGAGCAGCCACCAGCTCTGGGACTGGAGGAGGGAGGGTCCTGCCAGGAATCCAGAGTGCACAGTGGGCAGCAGGCATCCAGGCTTGCCATGATGCCCACTGCTCTGGCCGCCTGCCACCCTCACAGCCATGGTGGTGCCGCCGCAGCCGGCGCAGGCTCTGCTTCCCAGCCTGGACGCAGGGCAGCTGGCCATCCAGCAGCAGAACTTCATCAACCAGCAGGCGCTGATCCTGGTGAGTGCTGGCAGGGCCCTAGGGCTGCCTGGTGGAGGGCAGGTCTGCAGCTAGGGGACGATGCTCTGAACTAGCTGCTTCTCCTGCATCAGGCCCAGCAGATGACAGCACAGGCCATGAACCTGTCCCTGGAGCAGCAGACCCGGCAGTGGCAGCGGCGGGCTCAGGCCTCTGAGGCTGCATCCCGGGCCCCACCCTCGGCCATCACCTCCAAGCCCAAGAAGCCCCCCACACCCCCAGAGGAGTCACAGCATGACCTGGAATCAGAGGGTAGCAGTCAAAGGGTGAGGAGGCAACCACGGTCTCAGGAAGGGGTGTGGGAGTGGGGGTTGCAGGGGTGGGGGACATGGGCAGGGCGAGCAGGTGGATGCAGGGAAGAGGCTGCTGGCCTGGGCCTGGGGACCCGAGGGGTGTGGTGAGTGTGGCACCCGGTCTGGCTGGGCTGCCACTCACTTCTACTCCTGCCAGGAGACCTCCGAGGAGGCTGAAGACAGTCCCTGTCGGCCCAAGAGCTTTCAGCAGAAGCGGAACTATTTCCAGAAGATGGGTGAGGGCGTGTGGGGTGGCAGGCCCATGCAGGAATGGAGCTAGTGCCCTGAGCCTGGGCCAGGGAAGGTGGGGTATTGTCTGCTCCCCAGAGTTGGTGTGGCCCATCCAGGAGCCCAGCTGGGCCAGCGTGGGTAACTTTGAAGGCATCTGACACTTGCAGGGCAGCCACAGATCACAGTGAGGACGATGAAGTCCCCGGCCAAGATCCAGATCCCCCAGGGGGAGGAACAGGAGGAAGAGGAGGAGGAGGAAGAGCAGGAGGAGCAAGAAGAGGAAAGGAGAGCAGGTTGTGGGGAGCTGGGCAGGGCCTGGGGCTCCTGTGGCTCTGCACAGCATTTAACCATCTTTCCTGTTTTCCTGATCAGCACCATCCACTCTTCCTCCTCCCCACATTGTGAAGAAGCCATTGAAGCAAGGTGGGGCCAAAGCTGCAAAAGAGGCTGAGGCTGAGCCAGCCAAGGAGGCAGCAACCAGGGGCCATAGCCAAGGGCCAGCCCAAGGCAGAGGGATTGTGGTGCGCAGCTCAGACCCCAAGACCAAGCGGCCACAGCCCAGCAGGGAAATTGGCAACATCATCCGCATGTACCAGAGCCGCCCAGGCCCTGTGCCTGTGCCTGTGCAGCCATCCAGGTGCCCCCGGGGGAGGTGGCTGGGGCTGTCCCGCTCCTCAGGGAATTACCCTGTGGACCTGCTGACCTCTTATTTCTCCCACAAGGCCCCACAAAGCTTTCCTGAAGAAAAGTGACCCCAAGGACGAGGCTCTGGCCAAGCTGGGTATCAATGGTGCCCACTTGTCCCCCTTGGTGAGTACCGCAGCCCGTCCCCCACAGAGTGTGTGCTGCTGCCCTGGGGGGTGCAAGGCTCTCTGAGGCGAACTTGGCTTTGTGCCGTGACTCAGCCCATGAGCTTTCTCTGTTTCCCCACAGATGCTGTCCCCCGGCCCAGGGAAGGGCCCCCCGCCAGCTGTGGCTCCTCGACCCAAGGCCCCGCCACAGCCTGGGCCTTCAAGCTCCATCAAGGAAAAGCAGGGGCCCCTTCTGGACCTGTTTGGCCAGAACCTGCCCACTGCCCAGACACCCCCACCTCCACCAGCACCACCAGCGCCACCACTGCTTCCGCCCAAGGACCCAGAGACCCCTTCCGCTGAGCATCATCGTAAGGAACCACACTTTTCCTGCGCGGTGGGCTTCATGGGGGCAGGGGCGGGGTTCGCACAGCCTCTTGGTGCCCAGGGCTGAAGGCATTTCCGCGTGGCTGAGGTCAGCTGCTCGGCCTTCTGGACTTTGGAGCCATCTGTGGGTGGGGAGCCCCAGCTTCCGCGTTCCCACCCGGGGCAGGACCTGGTGCCTTTGGGGCTGTCATTGAGAGGCTGTCACACACAGGGTGTTGTCCTTGACACCTGACAGCTCGACGAGAAAGTTAGTGGCATCACACACAGGGTGTTGTCCCTGACAGCTCTGTGAGGAAGTCAGTGGCCCTGGCTGACGTGGTCATAGAGGGCCCTCGAGCCTCGGGGATGCCAGGGAGTTTACAGCCAGAAATGGAGGCGGAGATGGTGTCAAGGAGGGAGTGGGGCAGCTGGAGGCTGGGGGAGCCGGGCCCTGGGAGGGCTCTTGGGGACGAAGGTCTTCCCTCCCGTGCCCCCATCACTCTGGCCCTGCAGCCCCTCGCTGAAGCTCCTCACCCGCTCCTCTCTGCCAGGCTCGACACAGCCCATGGAGGACCAGGGGCTCTCCACCCAGCTCCTCACGCCCTCTGGCAGCGTGTGCTTCTCCTACACTGGCACACCCTGGAAGCTGTTCCTACGAAAGGAGGTGGGCATGAGGGTGGGGCCTTGGCCTGGCCTCCTTGAGCTGGCAGAGAGGGGGCAGGCTGTGGGGGTCCCCACAGCTCACCGTCTCAAGGCTGGTTTTCCAGGCCTGGGAGGGCAGAGGCTGGTTGGGCAGAGGCACCAGACCCACTGATCATCCCTCTTCTGTGCCTCCTCCAGGTGTTCTACCCACGGGAGAACTTCAGCCATCCCTACTGCCTGCGGCTCCTCTGTGAGCAGGTGAGAGCTGGGCCACCTGGCAGCCAGAGGCATCTGCAGAGATGGCATCACCACATGGGGCATGTTGGCAGCTAGCACTAGGGGGCACTTCTGTGTGCCCAGCCCTGCCCCATTGAATCTTCACAATATCCCTAAGAGGTAGGGACCATTGGCCAGGCACAGTGGCTCACATCTGTAATCCCAGCACTTTGAGATGCTGTGGTGGGCAGATCATGAGGTCAGGAGTTTGAGACCAGCCTGGCTAACATAGTGAAACCCTATCTCTACTAAAAATACAAAAATTGGTCGTGCGTGGTGGCACATGTCTGTAATCACAGCTACTTAGGAGGCTGAGGCAGGAGAATCGCTTGAACCTGGGAGGCAGACATTGCAGTGAGCTGAGATCGTGCCATTGCACTCCAGCCTGGGTGACAGAGCAAGACTCCATCTCAGGAAAAAAAAAAAAAAAAAAAAAAAAAAAATTTGGGACCATTTTAAACAAAGTTTTTAAAAAGTTAAAAGCAAATTATAATAATTAAAAAAAAAAAAAATTAGAAAAAAGGTGGTAAT